>JARHVA010001911.1:2182500-2240000 GCA_037957365.1 Torreya grandis
ATAATTGATAATATCGAGCATCGTTTCTAGGTAGTACTGTAGTGGAGGAGGGAGAGCATCATCCGAGTGCTTTACCACACCAATCATGGATCAATGATCCCCCACACAATCCCTTATCAAAAAATGTCCTTCCCTTCATGGAAAGGTAGATAGAATAATGTGAGAATCTAGTGAGACATGATAATACCCCATGTTCTTGTAAGATTTCTAAAAACACGCAGTGTACCATAAAGAAATTTGTTCTAACATGATATCTCACAACATGCAAATCAAATATATAAAATATTTAGGCCCAAAGTTTTTAAATACTATTCGATTACTAGATTGATTAATTTCACACAAACCACTTGATCAGATTATTCTACATTGGTGGTGCTACCTAGGCTAGTGGAATCCATCTCAATACCTATTAGTATTATCAATATGGACTCTAGTATATATAACATAGCATATAATTCAAAACTCATATAGATTACATTCTTCATGCAATAATATCATAATTAACTCAAAGATTCATACACATTTCTTCTTCCTAGCCATAATATCATATCACATGCTACACATATGAATAAGTAATGAATACTTTTAATTCAACCGTGCATGAATGAATCATGCACTAATCTAATTCATATAGGAATAAAACCTACAGTTCATACCACCCAAGTATGTTTCACATTCACATAAAATTGCAAATTCAAAATTACAACAATAGATCTAAACAATAATCCCCATGAAAACCCATATCATCATAGTCTAGGGTTCTAAGGTACAATTATTAGTTTTATCATAATCAGTTACACTAAGTAGTCACATAAACATGCAAGCATACACTCCTATCCAAGCAAGCATAACTATAACAAATAAGTCATACAACACAAATAATTCTATCTTAACATTCATTTGAACTATAAAGATGGTATGCATACTTAAATGATATCCTATCAAATGTTACAACACATTATTCAAGTAACAACCAATACACATATAGTTATTTAGATGTGGATCAAATACAGTATGTACCATCTGAGTATTTTTTGTACTGTAAAACTCTATGACATCTCATACTATCATAGCTCATCATGCATGATTTTCCTACTCAAACATGAACACACAATTTTATATTTCAAACATAATAATAAAACAAGTACATGATTATACTGCATAATGATAATTAGATGAAAACATATCTCAAGGTACACAACATGATGCATTAGTTATAAAAAAGTCTATTCACTTGCACATATAATATTTACACAAAATACACTGCACACAAGATTTTTAAAAAAATGACTCCATCAATTTGACGTATTTGACATACTGCAAATAATGATTTTACAAGCATGCTAGTGTATATAAGACATAAATAGTTCATACATAATCATGCCATCCGGGTATGTTAATTAAAGGACTATTAAAACATACTTACAATAATAGATATAAATAAGTACTGCTATATAATATCAAACCAACTGAGTATGATAACAAAAAGTCTATGCTTATTTATACAAATATCCATAGCATAGCCCAACATCATTCATAAGAACTAAGTCTAACAAATGTAAAGGACCATATATGCTAATCAATCCTAATTAGCAATACCGTTTAATTTATTCAGGGTTTAACAAACATTATTAAAACATAATCCAAGTATAAATTTATAACTACCCAATATGGGAATATGTAATCCTAACCACTAATCAACCTTACATTTTTTAAGGATCCTAAGATGATTACGCTCATTAAAATGTATTTGAGTTGCCAATGCAACCCACAAATCCGAGGCAAAAATTAAAGCTCCACCAAACATTCGATCTTGCATTTAGAGAGAAACTAATGTTACAGTTAAAATAAGGCTCTTAAACTAGTAACCTAGTAATTTATTAATAACTCTATAGTTGATTTTATACCTAACAATTTATTAATAACTCTGTGGTTGATTTTATATTCAACATTTTTAATATAGTTTCCTAACAGTTTCACTAAATGACTAGGCATCATTATATATAAACTCAATGGTTTATAAGTAAATGCATGACAATCTTTAAACATATGCAACATACATGTATACAACGTTTTAAAATAATGGTTTTAGCTTTCATTTTCATAATCTCCAAGTTATATTTCAACCTATTTGTATAATAAACTCTATGTTATTAAAAACAAACTGCTGCTCTCATTTAGATACTCATTAAGAACAACTAAAAACTCCACGTTATTATACACAATGTTTTATAACACATGCCCAACATTATAATTATATACAGGAGATTCAAATAAAAAGGCTCAATGAACTATTTGACTCAATGGCTTGTCTAAAATTAGCACTATGCATTCAAATTTGCATGCTCGACATCTTTAATATAAACTCAGTGATGTAAAACACATGCATGGCTTAGTTATTCAAATGCATGGCTCATTTATTATTTAGCTAAAACAATATAAAGGCATTCTCAACAAAAACTAGGCGTCACATAACTATGACTTGGCATCTTATAAAACATGCCTAGCATTGTACTTTAACTCATGATTAATTCTTAGCATTTCGCTCACATAACAACATAGTGTTTTTTATTTAAATCCCGACATACAGCAGACTTGGCTAAAATACGCTTTGTACTTTCATTGTAGGTTCAACAACTCTCTATATGCAGTGTTTGAATTTATGCAAACATTTTCATTATGCAAACAACCTTCAATATAAATATACATACTCAACAAATTTGATTTTTAACTCTGCGAATTCAATTTTTAAGCTGGGTGATTTGAATAAGAGGTTGGCATCTCATTTTTATCAGCATTGTCTTTTTATATATATATATATATTCACTAATATTGACCTGTCAGAATTAATAGATAGACTTTGGCTTTCAAATGCATAGTTGGGTGTTTTAGCTATACTTTGCGTTTCATTAATAAAACTCATCTAATTCATTTAATACCTAGTCACTTTTAATTATAAATTCTGCTTTCAAATATTAAACCAGGCAATTTGATTTACTTAGTCTAACAAGGATCTAACTTGACATCATAAACGTATGGTTGGGCGACTTACAAATTTCCAACGACTTAACTGAGAACTCGGCTTATGTAATTATATCCTAGTTAATTTGAGATGCAGATTAAAAAGATGTGGTGCTAACAATTATATGTGGAAATTAGGCCATCGAAATCAAAATAAGACACAACACATAGAAAGAAGTATGATGCCTTCTAATAAGGTTAAAATGCAGCTAAAGATTTCATTTTCTAATTATAGGGCAGTCTAAAATCATAAAGACATATTCATATAACATAGCTCAGACTAGAACGTACTTCTAAATAAAGAATCATGGTTTTAGATAAAACTCAGCCGTTATTAACACATGAGTATATATAGATTATATTGGCATTTCTTATTTAAAGACAACACTTTATAAAAATATATATACATCATTTAAATACATATTCTCTAGAATTTTATTAACATATAATCAATAATTTCTTTCATATATATAAATACACATAATTATAAATAACAAAACCTACTTTGTTTTGTAAAATAATAATAAGCTTACTCTCTTTAATTTGCTTACTTGTGTATTTAACTCTCTAATGTCTCAGCGATACCCTTTCTTCTCTCTCCAATCTTTTTTTCTTTCTACTTGTTCCCTCTTTATATTCCCCTCCTTTCTTAATTCATCCAATTCTCTTTTATTTATAAATTTCCCTATAACCTTGCATGAAGACTCTTCTATTTTTGTTTTTCCCTTACATGTAAATCATATAATCTAAATTTATCTTCATACATATTTTTAAATTACTACACTATAATTTCCTTATTTTACTTAAGTTGGCTTAATAATCCATTTACTTAATTTTTAAGTAAATTCATACATAATTTAAATTTTAAATTTAAATTGCATTAACATAAATTTCATGTAATTTTAAAAATAATGAGAAATAATTATTTAACTAGAAGATAAAAATAAGTCATAAATTGTATTTTAATTTACAAGATAATAGTGTTTAAAAATAATAATACTCTTATTACAAATCAATAATTATTTTTTGAATTAATATTCAAAAATCAAATCAATTAAAAAAGAGATCAAATGCATACTAACATTAATTCTACACACATGAATTATCACAAGTAATACACAAAGCATTTTTACACAAATATCATTTATAATTTAATTTGTGTGTGTGTGGGGTCACTTGCATTTTTCACTGATGTTTCTTCCAATCAATTCATCTAGATGACTCTTTCCAATAATGCTCTCCCTCATCAAGATCTGAGGGTAGTTAGTCTGAGTCATCATAAACTTATGATACAAATATAATAATTATATATCCTCAATGTATAGAATAACCAAAATATAACTATTATGCAATGTCTATTAATCAACAATACTACTGTCCCATACTAGTATATGTCAAAATGCTCAAATCAAAATAATGATAATCATATATTAACCAATGGATTAAAGGATATTAATTATAAGGTAAAATCAAGATGTGACATGCAATGCACAATGAAAGTTTACTCAATTAACACACTCAAGGATGAGGAGATTCTCTTAAGAGATGCATTTGGTCAACAACAACTTTCACTCTTATGGATTGATCAAGACTAGACAAAGTTTTTTCTAGCCTTAAAATACCTATCTGGATGTGTTTGTGAAGATGGTTCATTGATTGGGCTAACGAGCCAAAAGATATATCCCCACTGATAAGTTCTTTTTCCCTTTAAGAGAGATATTTGGTTGAAAGAGAACTAATTGCCATGTCTCACCTATATTGATTTAGATAGAATCCTATTGGGTTTGTTTATAGGACTTATCCATGTAAGTTTGGGAGTTGACAGTTCATCTCTATCCCTCACAATTATCCTAGAATATGCAACAGAAGTTTACTCAATTTTCACACTCAAGGATGAGGAAATTCTCTTTAGGGATGTATCTAGTCAATTATAATTTTAATTCTTAGGGCTTGGATGAAATCAGACAATGGTCATTATAGATTTAAAATGCCCATCTGAACATGCTGGTGTAGATGGTTCATCGATTGGGATAACGAGTTAGAAGATACGCTCCCCACTGACCAAATTTTAGTCTTTTAAGAGAGATTTGGTTGTGAGAAAAAGCTCATTGATGTGTCTCATTCATGTTGAGTTAAAGATAATCCTCATGGGGTTGCTTAGAGGATTCATCCATGCAAGTGTGGGAGATAATGTCTCATCTCTATCTCTCACTATTATTATGTAATGTGTGACTGAAGTTGGCTTAAAATTCACACTCAAATATGAGGAAAATCTCTTAAGGGATGCATCTAGTCAACTACAAATGTCACTCCTGAAGATTGACCGATACTGTATAATATTTTTTCTAGCATTAAAATACTCATCTAGTCATGTATGCATAGATGATTGATCGATTGGGCTAATGAGCCACAATATACTCCCCCCACTAACCAACTTTTGTTACGTTCTAATATATTTGGATATAAGAGAAAAGTAATTGCCATGCCTCACTCATGTCAAGTTATAGTGAATCCTCTTGGGTTTTCTTAGAGGACTCATCCATGAAAGTGTAGGAGATGATGACTTATTTTCAGCCTTCATGGTTCTCCTACACTGTGTGATCGAAGTTGGCTCAATTTACACACTCAGGGTCGAGGAGATTCTCTTAAGGGATGTGCCCAATCAATTAAAAATTTCACTCTTGGGGCTTGAATGAGACTAGTCAATGGCCATTCTAGCCTTAAAATGCCCATCCAAATGTGTGCACATATATGATTTGTTAATTGGGCTAACTAACCACACTATATGCCCCCACTGACCAATTTTTCATCTATTCTGATAGATTTAGCTATGAGATAAAACTTCTTGCCACATATAGCCCAGGTTTAGTTACAAAGAATCCTCCTAGGGTTACTTATAGGACTCATTCATGCAAGTGTGGGAGTTGTCGACTCATCACTATCTCTCATGGTTCTCCTTCACCACATAACTGAAGTTGGAATAATTTTCACACTCAAAGAAAAGGAGAATCTCTTAAAGGATGAATTTAGTCAATTCCCCTCACCATCACCATGAAGCTAACCTCCTCATACAATGCATTAGCACTCTGTAACAATTAACACACAACCTCATTTTGTATCCTTACCTCCACTAGAACCTCCCTCCTACAAATGGAACTCCGTGTGATCCATGTACATGCATTTTGACACATATTTGATTAAAGTTTTATTTATACATTTCTAAGTTGAATATGGCTAAATTGATGTAATTTATTGTCTATTGGTAAAGAGGGTTTTCTTAATTTTAGTTTTACATGAGACATAGAGCCTTGATGTAATCAAATCAACTCGTGTTATGTCTTCATCCACCCTTGACAATAGAAAATAGCTAATAAAAGAAGTCATCACCTTAATTTGATGTAAATTACATGTATCATTCTACAATATTATTACACTGATGTGCCAATTTACAATTTAATGCAGTTACATGTGTAGGATTAAATTATATGGGATAAGTTCTATTCAATTATTCTATACAGTCTTGCCTTTTCTTGTAGGTATCTAAGTATGGAATTTATGTATATTTTAAACTGGATGTAATTATTACATGTTTCAATGTTTTGGCAACATGGATTAATGGAAGCTAAAATATAGACTTGTGGACTTTAATTTCTTCTCCCCACATCAAGACAACAAAATGTTCATTCAAGTAACCATGTGGAACCATGTTATAATCATGGTAGCTTGCATTTGTGTAATGGTGGCATTGTGCAAGGATTGCTACCATGTATTTCATTTACCATACTAAAAGTAACCTTTTATGAACATTGTGTGTGAGTGTAAGTCTTCTATGAGTTAGAAAACAACAAAAAATCTTATAGCAATGTAAGACCTAGGTAGGTACATAGGGAAGCCTAAAAATGGAACTCTAGTTCAAATTTTATTTTTCATAGGTAGGTATTGAAATTTATGGAGAACTAAGTTCCATAAGTAAGGAGACCTGCTCCGACCATTTTTCCACTCTACACAAAGTTTATTGTGTTCCTTTTGCCAAATTTGGGCAAATACACATAAAATCTATGTCCACTATAAACCATATCCATTATTTGTTATGGTAGAACTATACTTAACTATGAGAAGATTAAATTGGGAAAGCATTTATGAATATAAATTTCAAATAACCATAAAAAGTAACCTAATTATGGATGTGTAACCTAATTAGGGATGTGTATCAATTGGAATGTAAATCATCATGTAATGCATAAGTCTACAATGGCATGTGTTGTTCAAGGCAAGAAAAAGTGTTTTTTTCCCAAACTCTATGTTAATATTACAATCCCCTTGGATTCATTAGGGAGACATTCACATCGAACCAACTATAGGTCATCAAGTTGAGTCAATGTCATTCCAATCGCAATATTATTTTTCTTATAGAATGCTATGATCGATGAAAAATATTTCAATAATTTAATTGTACCTTTTATCTAGTATATTTTTTATTTCACATTTAATATTACTTATAGTGTAATATCTATTATAGTAATGTAGGATAATATAATATTATTTGATATTTAATGTACATAATATCTTGTCATATTTAGATATATTTATCATATATTCCTATATATATATATATATATATATATATATATATATATATATATATCTACTTACGGTAAGGTGGTTGCATTCGATAAGTGGCAGTCCATCTACCTCACACTACGCATACATTGGTCTCCAGAGACCAATGCCTTATTTAGAGGAGTCTGTCTACCTGGGCCTACATTTGAATATACTCCATATTTGTAATTAAAGCCATCAATGATATTTTACACTGACTTATTCTATGTTGGCAACCACAGTTTCCTAGACCATTGTGGTAGATTTTCCTTCCCATCACCACTTAAAAACCTTTCATCTACAGTTCTTATCAAAGTAATGGCATTAATTCCATAATGCATGTCATAATTAGTTGATTACAGTAGTCATGACACCATTAAGCACGGGCTCAACATTTAGTTCTACTTCTCCTAACACTTGGTAAATATCAACTTATTTTTTGGCTTACCTCTTAATAAATATAATCTACTTTTACTATTCATATCTTTATTGCCTGCATTCTATTTACTCCTTTTCACAATTTGTATTTTGTTTTATGTTGAGAGTGGTTTCCATTTACAAAGCTATTATGACATCTTAGACATGTAGGTCATAGACTAAAGCCTGGAACCCACTTACCATCTTCATATTAAATGAATCAAATCTATATACGCATTGTTTACACTTACAAATTATAGAGCTTGCAATAATTCCTTCCTACCTCAAGAGAGAGATCTCTCCTAGTGTGCACATCTTAAAACACTCTTTTTTCATTAAATTAAGCCTTTTAAAGGTTGGTTACAATCTATCTTTATTCTATATAACATATATGGGGTTTGTAATTTTGTTTATGGCCTCTTATGCCTTCTTTTGCTTGTATCTAATACAAAATATGAGGGATATGTTGCTTCAACATCCCTAACTACATTCACGAGTTGATATGACTTGATCAAATGAATGGTGAACTTTCTTTGCGTAGTGATTTGGGTGAATGCAAGTTTGAACTATCAAAGTGGTGAAAAGCGAATCATTGTGAAACTAGTGTGTTAGTACCAAGTTTATGTGGACCGTGGGCACGTGTCCATGAAAGCATCATGCAGGTTTTTGTGAGCATTTCTATTAGTCTCAAATTTTGTGAAGTAGGGACTGGGTTGTCCTAGGTAGAGAGTAATCAGACCTTGGGAGGGAATTGTTCATTGTAATCATTTGAGTGGTTTCAAGCATTATCGGCTGAGCCTGACTCAGTGGTTGTTGTGTATGTTGGCTAGTTGGCCCATTTATTATACTTTGGACCAGATTGTCTTGAAGAGTTAATAAGATACACATAACTCCTAGTTTTCTTGCATTGTGTGAATGCTCATGTGTGTTTGAGTCAATTTCTTGATCTTTGTAAGTGTGTGTTTTTCTTTTCGCTACTAATCCTTTCTTTATACAAGTTGATGTTCACTGTGTTTGTGGGTATACTTGTGCAAGTAAACACTGAAGGCATAGTCTATAGTTCTTATAGAGTCCCATCATAATGAGGGTTTTAGATTAGGACAAGTGGTGCCACATGACTGACTAGCTCCAGAGAGCTAGCCCCATGACAGTTGGTATCAGAGCACACACTTTGTGTTTTGTGGGATTGTGTTTACCTAAAGTTAAATAGTCTTGTGCCTTCCCCTATCGAGTCAGTCTAGTGTTGTGTCTATTTGTGTCTGAGTCAGTATGGAAAGAGATCTGTTTAGGATGTTACTCAAGAAAATGGCCAGCAGGAGTCAAGAGTAGGGTCAAGGCAAAGGTGAAGGTGGTGGCAGTTGCCATGGTGGTAAGTCAAGAGTTGCTATAATGGGTGAAGACCTTATTGAGCGAGTTGATGCCTAGTTCCAATTGATGGGGGACCATGTGGGTACGAGATTTAATGAGCTTGAGGAAAAGGTGACTACCATGGAGTAGATGATTGTGGAACTTAATGGAAGGTTGGAGAAGAGCTTGGTGTTCTAAATGGAGTTACAAGATGAAGTGGCTTTGTACCGATCAATGGTATCAGGTTTGGTGAAAGCATCAGGGTCTATTTCTTCTTTAGTCATGAAGCTCCCCAAGTTGAGGGAACTAGAGTGTTATGATGGTGAGTGAGATGACCATCTTTTTGAGTTTTTTTTTGGGACATGGAGGATTTCTTGGCAGGGTTAGGGGGTATGTTAGGCACATAGGAGGTGCACGCTACAACAAGGTACCTCACGAGTATGACCAGGTTTTGTATAAAAGCTTGGCTAATGACATTGGATCAAGGAATTTGGTAGGGAGGTTGGACTCTTGGGAAGATTTGAAGGAAGCCCTTAGGGATCAGTTTTGACCTGGGAATGTAGCATGGTTGGCTAGGACCAAGTTGAGTTAGTTGAAGCAAGTGGAGAAGATGGGAGAGTATATCCATTCTTTATAAAGCCTTTTGTTGGAGGCCATTGACATGTTAGAGGTGGATAAGTTGTTTCAATTTACTCATGGTCTTCAGTCATGAGCTCAAGGGGAACTCTGTCACCATGAAGTGTCTGATGTTAGTGAAGCAATTGTTGTAGTAGACCATCTCTTGGATTTTAGAGAGGGTTATTCATCTAGAAACACCTTGGACCCTTACGCATCCATATGGGGAGGCATTGGTAAGGGGTCGAGTAAGTCTTCAGGGAAGCTAGTGGGTGACCAGGGAAGGAAGGCTACTCCAGAGTCATCTGAAGGATCTCAAAAGTCTTGGAGCCCTTCCATGGGTGGCAAGAAGAAGTCACTATTTGGAGAGTGAAGCAAAAAGTAGTCTTGTTTGAAGTGTTGGATGTGTGGTGGGAGTCACTACAATCGAGATTGTCCAAAATGGTAGGGGGTGTTTGCAGTTCAGAAGGAGGATCCAGATAAATAGTGTGAGTAGATGATGTATGTACTTAGGGGAGCTCAATGCTAGGTAAAGAGGTTGGGTTTAAAGGTGGTGATTGTAACTTTTTGGGGTTGATTATTGTGGAAGGGATGCTCATGGACTCGAGTGGTCCTAAAATTGGAATTCAACCAGTTTGGTCTTGGAAACATGGCCTCTAGACCCTTAGAGGTTCAAGTAGGCTTTGAGTAGTTATAATCCATCCATGTTGTGCTGAGATAGGGACCCAATATAGGTAAGGTGATAGTTTTTCCCCATCTTGGAGTCCTTTTGTGTTAGATTTGTTGCAAATGTGTGTGGTGAAGATTGTGTAGAGGAGGGGGATTGGGAAGATGAAAGGGGTGTTGGGTTGAGTATGTAGAGGAGTGCAAGAATTGGTGAGGAGTCAGTGTATCTTGTATTGCTTGGTGGAAGTTAGGATCTTGAAGGGGAGAAATAGTTTCCTCTTTCCCATTGATGTGAGGTGGGTTCTTCATAGTCATGGAGTATGCTCAAGGAAACATCATCATGTTGTGTCACAGAGAAGATAATTGATCAATTGCATCGCATTGGTTCCAAAGGAGAGTTCTTGGGAAGGACTATGTTCCTATTATTGGGCTTGGGGGGTTTGGTCTGAAGAGTTGTCTTTGCCTGTTATACTCTTGTGTTGGAGTTTTAGTACTATTTTGGGGGAAAGTTTGATGGGGTTACTTATGCTTTTTTGGGTTTGCAGAGTCTCGAAGAGGTGGATCATCTAGAGTTATTTTCCTCCACCCCAATTTTGGGGGTTGGCAAGATCAAGGTGATTTTGTGAAGCTACATTAGTTTGGTGTGGCTTGTGTAGGCAAGCTTGTCTACATGTAGAAGTTGACAGAGATTCAGTGTGTTTCTCAAATTTGAATCAGTCATATTCCTTAGTCACTAATGAAGCCAAACCAATGATGGTTCCCTCCTAAGCGCCCTTTTATGTGTGTGATGGGTAAAATCAGAGTGGTAGTTGGAATAGTTTGTGAAGATAGTGGGTTACTTGGCAATCTGAAGTAGAGGGAGTTTCTAGTGGTGTTGGAATTGGAGTTTTTCACCAAGTTGGGAGTAGGTGTAAGCCCTCAAAGTAAAGGTCATGGATTTTGGCCTTGGTTCCTTAACTCTAGATGGACCCTAAATAGGGGGATTGTTTATCTCTTAGCTTTGGGTTTGAAAAGGAGATGTGTTAATCTCTTGACTCTGGATGGAGCCTAAATAGGGGATGTGTTTATCTCTTGGCTTTGGGTTTGAAAAGGAGTCATGTTAATCTCTTGACTTTGAATGGAGATTGAAAATGGGATGTGTTTATCTCTTAGCTTTGGGTCTAAAAAAGGGGTTATGTTGGTCTCTTGAGTCTAAAGGGAGCTTGAAAAGGGGATGTGGTTATCTCTTAGCTTTGGGTCTGAAAAGGGGACATGGTGGTCTCTTGGCTCTAGATTCTAGATAAAGCCTAGAAAGGGGGCGTGTTGGCCTCTTAGCTTGGATTGGGTTTGAAGAAGGGACATGTGAATCTTTTGGCTCTAGGTTGAGTCTAAATAGAAGACTGCCTCATGGATTCCTACCAGTGGAGTCGTGTTGGCACCGAGGACATTACCAATTTTTAAGTGGGGGAGTTTATGAGGGATGTGTTACTTCAACATCCCTAACTACATTCACGAGTTGATCTACCTTGATCAAACAAATGGTGAGCTTTCTTTGCATAGTGATTTGGGTGAATGTAAGTCTGAACTATCAAAGTGGTGAAAAGTGAATCATTGTGAAGCTGGAGTGTCAGTCCTAAGTTTGTGTGGATCGTGGGTACATGTTCATCCAAGCATCATATGGGTTTTTTGAGCAGTTATGTTGGTCTCAAATTTTGTGAAGCAGGGTCTAGGTTGTCCTAGGTAGAGAGTAATCAGACCTTGGGAGTGAATTGTTCATTGTAATCATTCAAGTGGTTCTGAGCATTATTAGTTGAGCCTGACTCGGTGGTTGTTGTGTATGTTGGCTAGTTGGCCTATTTATTATACTTTAGACCAGATTGTCTCAAAGATTTAATAAAATACACGTTACTCCCAATTTTCTTGCATTGTGTGAATGCTCATGTGTGTTTGAGTTGATTTCCCAATCTTTATAAGTGTGTGGTTTTCTTTCCGCTGCTCATCCTTTCTTTATACAAGTTGTTGTCCACTATGTTTGTGAGTGTTTTTATGTAGGTAAACATTGAAGATGTAGTTCATAATTCTTGTATAGTCCCATCACAATAAGGGATTCAGGTTAGGACAATCGGTGCCACACGGCTGGCCAACTCCAGAGAGCTGGCCCCATGACACAAAGCATTCGATTCTTGATGTTTATCCTACTTACCAACTAGCTATATTAGTTCTACAAGCTTAATTCTTCTATCCCAAAGATTTTCTACACTATATTTCTCTATGTAAGCTTGTCTCCCTCTATATGTCTGTTGAATTCTCTAACTTAATTGCTTATATGTCTCCTCTATCCAGGTCAATGTTCAATTCCTTTCAGATGTTCCTTAGCACTCTTTCCAAGCTGATAGACCATTACCAATGGCAGAATAGGCTAGTCATTTTCTTAGTGGTTCTTTCCACTTTTTAATACCTTAATTGAAACTTATTACAAAATATTCAAATATTATTTAAAAAAGAGAAATGCCTCAAACATGCTAGCACACACACAGATATATATATATATATATATATCTATGTATATATATATATCTATATGTATATGTATATATATATATATGTATATGTATATGTATATGTATATGTATATATATATATGTATATGTATATGTATATATATATATATATATATATATATATATATATATATATACTCATCTATCCAGGTCAATGTTCAATTCCTTTCGGATGTTCCTTAACACTCTTTCCAAGCTGATAGACCATTACCAATGGCAAAATAAGCTAGTCATTTTCTTAGTGGTTCTTTCCACGTTTTAATGCCTTAATTGAAACTTATTACAAAATATTCAAATATTATTTAAAAAAGAAAAATGCCTCAAACATACATACATATATATATATATATATATATATATATATATATATATATATACATTTATTAGTAGTGTAACTTGTTGAAATGTTTGTCTAACGCATTTTATGATTTTTTAAATTTTGATTTTTTATAAAACAATTCTTAATTTCTTAAATTGTAATTTCTTCCAAAACATTTGAACTCATATATTTAAAATATATTTCACAATATGATCCATGTGATCCCTCTAAAAAAGAATCATGGTCATTTCTTCTTTTATCCTCATTCAAATTATAGGAAGGGAAGGTTGTCCCTCCTCCTTTCCCTCCCCTTTAAAAAAAAAAAACTATAGAATGGCTTAATGCTATTTCTTTTAATTAATAGAAGTTATAGAAATTGAAAAACATGAAATTTATCAATAATATTTAAATAAAATATAATTTTTATAGTAATTATGAATTTTCAATTTTTTTAATCAAGTATGTTTTTATAATTTATCTCTTGTGTTAATTATTATAATAAATTTGTTCCCAAAAAAAATGAGGCAATGAAGGTGAACTGTTAAGTTTATTCATAATTGGTCATAACCACAATTCTTAATGATGAGGCAAGTTTTAATTAGCTGCTCCACTTTGCTTTTGTTTGGTCTCTTGAACTTCAAATCAAAGACATTAAAATTTTCTAAAACAACCTTTATCATACTAGATATTATAAAAAAATATACTAGATTTCAAAATCATCTTTATATATTAAAATGAAATGAGTTTGGTATTATATTTAAAATAAATTTACATGGTTATTTTCAACAATAAGTTATAATAAATTATTAATTTATTGATAATGTATTAGATAATTTATATTTTTAATTAAATTATTTATATGAATATTATAATTATTTATTTTTAAATAATAATGATAGTATTTTTAAAGTAGTTTAATTTATCGAATCAAAATAAATTATATATAAAAATATAATTTTCTTAAATCTTCTAAATAAATTATATAACTTTAATGGACATAATAATGAAAAATATATATATCCTATTCAAAATATAGTGAATCAAAAAATAAAATGATAAACTTATACATATTAATAAAAATATATTTAATCTTAAATAATTAATCTTTTGTCTGTATGAATAATAAATTTTATTATTTCTAAATTTTTTCTTTAAAAAAAAATAATTACAATAATTAAAAAATAAAACAAAACATTTGAACACATAATTTGCTTAAAGAAAACTTAGATATCTTAATTTGTTTATAAAAGTTATTATGGTGGGATTTTACCTTTATAAAACAATTTAATATAATAAATATTATTTTCTTTTTTTATTATTAATTTATTTATTTCCAACATTTTAATTTGGATTGGATTGCATACAAACACTTAAAATATTTTTATTCCTTATTTTGATAAAATATTATACTCACATAAAATCTTATTTTTACATATATATCTTATTTATGAAATGCTTATAAATTATACATAAACTTTTACGACTTGTCTGTTAGTGCATATAGACCCATTGAAATGTTAAATTGATAAAATTTATTATTTTTCATTAAAGCACATGTTTATCCCTACCAACCCTCATTGTATCATCACCACTAGTACACTAAAATAAAAATAATGTGGTTTTTACAAGGTCTACCTATAATCTTAGGTACAAGAAGCTATAGAGTTAGTTTTGTCACATAAAATAAAATAATTAAATATTTAAAAATAATAATTTAGTATAGAAAAAAATGGAAAAAAAAACAAAACATCTATTTTTTATAAGATATTTTATTTATTAAACTTTTCTATTTTAAACTTGTAAAATGTAAAACCCTAAAATTATTAAAAATTCATTTTTTTATTGAAGTGAAAAAATATTTATAAAAATAACATAGTTTTGAAGATGATATATTTGTTTTCAAAATAATATATTACTTAGAAATAGTGTCATTGATAAAAAGTCCTCTTCAAAACATATGCAACACACTAAAACAAACATGTATCAAAAACATATTTTAAAAATTTCTTATATATGCATTTATTTATTACTTTTGTCATATACTACATAGAGAACTCCTAGGACCATAAATTAAAATCTTTAAATACAGTGTCACTAATCAAATCATAAAACTACAAATCTAGTAAACATTTATATTATTATAGAAAAAATAATTTTAATTTTCTTGTCACAATGTTCAATTAAAATACTCATACTATATGTTTATATCATTATTCTATACGTTTGAGGTTAATAGCAGGTTTAATAGTTGGATTCTAAAAATTTACATCTTATTATATGATTGACACCTACTATGATTGATAGTTACATATCTATTTTTAAATTGCATGTACTAAATATATAAGTATTTGTAACAAATTAGAATAATATTTTTCATACATTTATTACCCTCAATTATAAATGTACATATGCATTACAACAAAAATAGTTTTTGTCTTTTAACGCTATGCATGTAAGTTACTAATTTTAATGAATTACACTTACTAAGTTTTTAATTGAGTAACATAAAACACATCTTTATTTTTTGTAATTCAAATATTTGATTTTTTATTCCTCTTCAAAAGTAACTATGAATAGTAGTTTAATGATAACCAAAAAATAATCACTTTAATATTGCTCTTTTTTATTATGTTTAGCACCACCTTCTTAGCATTGGATATAGATTATTTTAAATAGTTTCCTATCAATTTGTATGTATTCAGTTATTATTTACATGTGGGGAAATAAATTTGAACTATTATCCAAATCAGAACCTAGGCTTATAAGTGCCTTACTACATACCTAGAGTTGGGAGTAGTATAAGGGGTTTTAACCCTATTATGCTCTTCTAACACATCCCTAGTTAGACATAAGACTATGTATACACAATGTTTTTTAAGAAAGTTAACAAGAGACCCCCCATGCATGTTATTCCTATATTTTTTTTAGATTTATTGTAAATGGTGTTCTTACAAAATATCATGTTTGATTTCATAGAATGGATCCATTGTTTAAACAATACAAAATAATTGAAGTATGAAACACATCTTCTATGGATTCAATCATTACCCTGATGAACAAGACAATTATTTATGTGTCATTCAGATCTTGGACATCAGTTGCAGATGAATCTAAAATGAAATAAGTGTTATGTACCCAAAACAACACCTATCTTGTTCCACCTTTTATTGTTGATGTTGTAATTACGATAACACCTAGTGCAAACTATATTACCAAAAACAAAATTAATGTTTGCAAAGTTCCACCTACATTTGATGATTGTAATTGCTTTCTATCTTGGATAGAATTACTTTCAAGCAATGTAACAACTATTTGTGAAAATATATCAAACATGGCATCAAATGATCTTTTACATAATCACATAGAAGATCATAATGAAGCTTGTGTATTTCTAGACCTTGTGGAAAAAGTTCGCACAACACATTTGGAACTTAAAATAATGTATACATTACTATGCAATAAAACATATGACCAACATCATGGGGCCCCAATTAACTAGTAATTTTTTTCTTCTTCTTGGTGCTTCCTATATTCTTGAATATTGCATTTTGTTACATACTACCTTTTTTATAAATATACATTTTTCTTTATATAAGAACATCCTCATTCTTTGGATCATGCCATCTTACTATTATATCCTTTGATTGGATTATTCATTCAATCTATTCTATAAAATATAAGTTACACTATCCAATGCAAATACATACACTCTTATCTTGAATCATTCCTTTAGACAAGTATGTGGATACTCAACCCATAAATACAAATCGATACATACCATGTGATGTTAACCTTATACAAGCACACATAATTGATTATTTTGAATCGTATTTGTATGTCCAATACTTGTCATACATAACACCTTTTCTATATATTTTAAATTATAACTATTGTTAAAATAACCCTACATAGAATCTCCTTTTCATAATTGCATTCATCGCTTCATCCATCATGTCACGATATTTTATATAAACCCTAAACTACTTGCATAGAGAAGATGAATGTAATTTATTATTCATCATTTCAATATATCCATGTTGGCTATGAATCAAAATGTATGCACCTACTATAACATAACTTCAATTTATAGGATTGATTTGACATGGAAAATACTATTCATAAAAAACTCATTTCCCCCAAAAAACCCTAAAAATATACATTTACATATACATATGTACATATATTGAATAAATTTTAAAAAAAAATGAACTCTTTTTTATTTGTATCTTTATACATACATAGTCTCCTTCTTGATATAGTCTTCCCTTATTATTGGTGCCTAGGTATTTTTTTGCATATACTCAATTACATCAAATTTGCTACTACATCCATAGTTAATACATGCAATATAAGTTTTAAATCTCTCTCTCTCTCTCTCTCTCTCTCTCTCTCTCTCTCTCTCTCTCTCTCTCTCTCTCTCTCTCTCTCTCTCTCTCTCTCTCTCTCTCTCTCTCTCTCTCTCTCTCTCTCTCTCTCTCACACACACACACACACACACACACACACACACACACACACACATGTAGTTATACATATGTATATCTACATTTGTTTGAATAAATTTATCCAAAAAAATTAATTCATTGTGATTTGTATATTTGTAAATAAATAGTCTCCTCCTTTATATGGTCTTTCCATATTATTGAATCCCTATGTTTTTGCCTAATATACTCAATTAAATCATTACTACCGCATCCATATTTAATAGATACAATATACTTTTAAATAATATACATACACACATACATATTATATACACATGCATATATATGTATATATACATATGTATATTGACATTTGGTTGAATCAATGCTCAACTAAAAATGAACTCATTTCAAATTATATATTTATACCAAAATCTCCTCCTTTGTATGGGATTCCTATATTTTTGATGCTTGATTTTTTTTGCATATATGCAATTAAGTTACATCTGCTACCACATCCATAGTTAATGGACACATTATAATTTTAAATATTACATGTGCTTCAACTTACAAAAGTATGCATTGTTAGAAATATATAATTGTATTATTTTTTAAATACATATCATTCACATATAATAATACCACAATAATGTATGATTTTATAAAATTTATATGAAGCATTTAATATTTATTAAATGCACACTCTTTGTTTCATTTCATGTCTTTTATTCTTGGCTATATTTTGGTAGCATGAGAACAAAGAACCAAACCAAATCAAGTAGACCAAAAGATATTTCCACATGGTCTCTAAGTATCAAAAAAATTCAATATGAACAAAAAATTAAGATAAGGAAAAATATGTGATTCATATAGTGCACCATATAATGTCGTGTCTTCCCATCCCATATATAAAACAAAATGTAATGGAATATTTTGCAGTGGGAAACCCACTTGCAGTTTTCATAATAGGCATTCATAACAAAAAGACATATTCATGAGGGTTTGGCCTTATTTATGACATAGTTGAGAATGCTATGAAGTATGAGCCTGGCCATCATTTAATATGAGATGGGATTGATGTTCTCAATCTGAAACCTAAAACACAGTGCCCAAATAGAGCAAAGAAAATTTACAACATTAAACATTTTGTATCTAAATAATTATAACTACTATATATTATCTACTTTATGATATACAGAGATTAGTTATTATTTTTATTTCACACATGTTTCTTTCTACACCTAACTCAAATAGAACTACATTATACACACAAATTGTAATATCACACCAAATACAAAATTATGTATGACACTACATATTTCACTAATACAATGAAATATAATACTTTTGTTTTCCCTTACATTATAACACTATTCATGCACAATCTACAATATAATCCTACCAAACCAAACTCTTAAATCATTTACTTACTATACTACTTATTTCAAGGTTCAAACAAACATATTTGCCTTCAATGGATGTAAATTTTTCCATTCACTCATGATTTACTTGTTATATTTATTTACTTCCATTGTCTAGATAAAAGGAATGTATTTAAGCTTCTTATTTTGATTTCAATATAGGGATCTCCCCAAATTGCATATATGCACACTCGACATTTCCACATACCTAGTAATAGACCGATTTAACAATGGATAACTATGGAAAAATAATTGACATTATTGAAATGCCAACATCAACATCTAAAAGAGAAAACATAGACAATTTCCACACATTTCAATTAGAGATTTACATCCTTACAAAAATAACTAGATTATAGATGGGAAGATCCTTATAAGGGTATTATTCATAGTTACTCAAATCCCAATGGTCGAGGATTGGTATTTAGCATCAATATTTTTGACTATGAAGGTGATGACATCACTATTACTTCCTTTGGTGAGGTTGCATGACATTAATCCGACCAAGTTTAAGTTGGAAAGAAATACTTTATTTCAAAATAAACTTTGAATTATGAAAAAAAGGAATACAACCATATTGAGAGTCCATGGGAGATCATACTTACTATGGAATCGGTTGTCAAACATTTTTTTGAGGAAGACTCCACTATTCCATTATTTAAATTTGATTTTAAACAAATAAAGAACATACAAGATCTAATTACAAACATAAATATTGATACCATAGGTCTTATTATTATTTTTACTTCCACTGCTAGTTTCATGTGACCCAATAGGACTTCAAATATGAGAAGGAATTTATTGCTACAAGATAAATTTGATGTGATATTAAGGTATCCTTATGGGGCACTGTCTGTGAGGAAAAGGGAAAGCTTCTAGAAGAAATATGTGTTCAATCTAAATAACCTCCTCCAATTCTTGCAATCAGAAAGGGCAAGGTTTAGACATATAGAGGAAAAATAATTGGAACCAACTCAGACACAACTCTTTATTAATCCAAATATACCTGAAGCACATCAACTACAAAGATGGTTTGAGTAGAATGAAAAAAAAAAGTCATCCTCATCACTAAGAATTAAAACTACTGAACATAAAATAATTTTATAAATACATAATTTAGGTGTTCTTGGGAAATCCAATACATTTATGTTAATAGCTATAGTCATTCACATTAAAATGAATAATTTTTGCTATCATGCATGTGTATCTATCCAAAATAAAAGACATGGTAGAAATAAATTATTTAAAAAATATAATGGAACTTGGCATTGTTAAAAGTGTAACCTTGATGTACATGATTGTGAGTACAATGATGCTTTTAAATTCATATTAGAAGACATGACTGACACCATATGGACAATAAAATTTGATGATGTTGTTGATATAATCATGGGTATCATAGCCTAAGGCTTATAGGATCTATCAACATCCCCCAATGATACCTGGGAGGTTGTTAAGAAAGTTATCTTTTACAAGTATCATTGTATTGTGTCTACACAATTAGAATTGTATAATGACAAAGAAAAAATGCATTGTACTTTGATAGTTTCATGTAAAGATGAATCTACACCTCTAGATCCTACTTTGAGTATCATCTACCTATTATAATTTTATACATATATGGAATTACCCATTTTATATCACTTGAAATTATCATTCATTCAAACATGTAAAATTTCTATATATGCTACTTATTTTTTGTGTTACAGTTATACAACTTTAATATTTTTGCTTATTTTTTTGTGCTATAGTCACAAAAAATATAATACTCATAAATATACCATTGAAATGTTTTTTATTATGAAATATTGACATATATGTATAATTTATTACTCCCACCTTACAAAAGAAACACAAAATGTATAACAACTAGGTCTTTGATTTATCTACAATTATTACTACAGACATTCATGCATAAATTCAATGAAAATAAGTGGGCTCAGTTGCATTATGAAATCTAAAAGTACCATATTAAATCATATTGACACCTTCAATAATTGGTATATACAACAAATATCAATGTTTATGTGCCTAATGATGATATTACAAAGGTCCATAGACACTTCCGTGTGAGAATCTATGCTCTACCATCAAAGCATGCATGTTTTCATTGAAATGAGTTATATTCAAGTATCTAAAAAAACTTACAATGGAAACCACATGTCACTATTACATTGCTGAGAAAACTAATAATCAATTTTTTGTTACTAATAACATGGACCTAGGCATACAACTTGAAACTCTATCAAACTTGACATAAGTAGAGGAAATGTTGATTACATGATTCAACCCAATACTATATGTAATGCATGCATGTGGTGGATAATACAAATATAATGGCTGCACCATAAGCTTTCCCCAATATATTTCCTACATTGTTAGCCATTTACCTCGTCGAGTTTCAAATATTGGCATCTTATATTTCAAAGAATTGGATTAAAAAACAAAGCATATGATTACTTTGTTAGTTGAACTCGTGTCATATAGGCACTACTCTACAAAATTGAAAATGACCCATACTATGAAAATTTCTAACTTGACCAAAAAGCCCTAGATTTCCTACCATCAAAACCTATCAATATTTATTTTCTACTTCCCCACACTACTATGGTTATTATGGATGCAGACATCAATGACACATAATTTGATAACATTACAACTACACTTCATGGCCCTCACTATTCATAAATGTCATCTTTTATTGCATCCCTTCCACATGCAAAAAGAGAGGATGAAAATATAAAGGACTATGTGAACAATCAAAACAAATGAAATATAGCTATCATTGACTAGACCACCATCAACAAGTCTCCCATCAATGAGTACAATTTTGAAGGCATGTTTTCTTTGGCTTTTCTTACTCTTTTCCCAACAAGTGTTTACATCTACCAACAACCTCATAGTAAGCAAGTTCAACTCCATGAGTATGATTTAAAACTATTTAGGTATAAATATAATTGGTTTGGAAGCCATCCAAGGTGTTGATATCTATTATTAAACCTAATGATGCACCATAGGACATAGTCAACTTCTGTAGTCTTTGCTAAGAAAAACCCTAAGGATAACTTCATAGTTACAATTTCTAAGTTGTATGAAATATATCATAAATGCCTAATTCAAGCATTGCATATCAACTTATGTGTTTTAGATTTTCTCTTAGAGGCACACATTAAATTTTGTCTAAATAAAAAAATGAATTGATGGATATGATTACACAAATGGGATCCCTAACTTTTTTATTCACCTTAAGTGCAACAAACACTAGATGGACATATATACATAGTCATGCCAAAAACAACAAAATCCCAACAACATAAAAGTTCATAATGTAAAACTCAAAGCATAATTACAAATCCACATCCCTCATCTTCACATATGGATGCAATATTTTTAATTTTTTTATAAAGAATTTATACATAAGCATCTCCACAACAAAGACTATTGGTATAGGTAATCATACTTATATATATATTTTAAATAGTCACTAAGTAATGTAATTTCTCCTACAACCATTTTTAGCATCTTAGTTGTTTCCTTGTAGCTACAAATGGAAACACAGAGGATCCACACACATCCAATGATTTCTATGGTTAGAAAATGACCCTAACATGGACACATTGGATTGGGATAATCCGGTTCAACTAGATTTTGAAAGGAAATTATTTGAGCACCATGTAACTATATAGAATCCATAGGCCATTGAATTAGTAAATAATATAATGCATCATTATGCTCTTGATGGTCCATGCTTACTCACCACCAACCAGATTTTTTCTACCGATCCTATTAAAGATTATGAGGAACTTCTAAATCAAGTACAACACCACACCAAATGTAATGAAATAACATGTTTGAGAAAAAAGGCATTGCTCTCCATTGTATGTATAATGCCCCATGGTTATTATATCCAATCTCGACTATGTTTATCAATGATGAAGGGTGTAAAACTATCTCCTAGCATGGAATGATGATAGAGTCAACATCCATAATGCACACATGCTCTCAATATGGCATGCAAACATAGATTTTCAACCAATTATTTATCACCATGTTGTGTTGAAATGTAGAGTAAATTATGCATCTAAGGTTGAAAATAAATATGAAAGCAACCACCATATGCTAACTAGAATATCATCTATTATTGTAGTAGAAAACCCAGCATTGAGTGCATATAAAAGGTTCTTCCCTGAAGCAATTATTGATTGAGACATATGTACATAGTAAACATGCCACACGCTGTAAAAAAAATCTTTATTAGTTTGTAATAGAACATTTGTTACTTTTTCCATTGGGAAATAGAGCTTCAAGAAGGTCTTGTGTAGCATACAAAATGAGGAAAGCTTTCCATCTTTCATTCATGCATATGTATCTCATCTGACATTATTGGAGGCCATCCCACTCATTGAAGCATCATGGGGTTGGTCTTATAATAACAGGAGTAAAATTATTGAATGGAGATAAAGAGCTACTTAGGCTATTCTTTAAATATTTCTTCGATTCTCTTCTAAACCCTTAGTTGATTCCCCTTCATTCATTCTTTTCTGCTAGGAAAATATTTTGATTTATAAACCATTCCATAATTTTTATATAAACATTAGCTATAGTAGGGAAAACATAGTCTCAAACTAGGATCAATTCAAAGACTCTTATGATCCATGGCATATTGAATGAACATGTGTAGATGTCGACATCAGACTTGACTCCAACAATGATGGCACTAAAAGTGATAGGGATATAAAAAATATCGATAGGGAAATGAGTGAGTGGGAAATCCTCTCATAAATTCACCCCTCATGGAATAATGACATAGATGGCATTACAATGCTTGAACACCATGATTTTGACAATAAACATAATTAAGATCATTTTGATGTGCCACTAAGCCTAAATGTATCTACATAATAATTTATAGATTGACAATGCACATCTACAACAAACACAAATCATGATTCCCCAAGCATCCCATTAATGCATCAACTATTAGCTATGCAACAACATGCATTCAACTTAATTGAGAAGAATGCCCAAAAAAATAGTAGCAATCCCCCTCAACATGATTATATAGGGAACCATAGGTATAGGTAAATTATTCCTTATAATTGACATCAAACATTGTTTGGATTAAATCTCTACCATACGTAAATATCCCCTACTTCTATTAGTTCCAACTGGTGTTGTATCATTTAACATCAATGCATCAATAATACATGCAACACTCTAAATTCCCATCTGAGAAATGGAACCACTTGATGAGCAAGCATTAAAAAAATTTCAAGAGGAAATGAAATACATTGAATATGTACTCATAGAATAAATGAGCTTCATGGGGCCAAAGATGCTTGGTAATATAAATTTTCAAATGCATAAAGCCTTTCCACACCATAACAACAAAAACTTTGGTGGTTGTTCAATGATACTTGTTAGGGACTTAAGACATCTTCCACCTGTAAATAACATTCCAATATATGCATGTAGGTCTTTTGGTTTTATGATATGGCATACCCTTGATACAGTTGTGACAATAGAAACAAAGTTTTACCAACAAGGACACACATAATAGTAGTCAGACTTCAAGAATTTGATATCAAATATCATAAATACAAACCTTACATAAAAATATTGGTGTACCCTCATCTCAAGGACATTGGCATTCATGTTTGTAGAAGAACAACATTTTAAAAAATCAATGCACTTATATACTACTAACATATTGGCAACAATGCATAATAAGGAAATGCTAAAATCCTTAAACACTATAGTTGTAATCTGTATAGTTGAACAAAGTTGAGCTACAAAGACATGTTGCCAAAATGATTGTCAACTTGAATCAACTATGCTTCTATACAAGGGATGAAAAATCATGCTAACAACAAATTTATGGGTGAAAGTAGGACTTATTAATGGAGCAGTTGGTGAAACTATTCACATTGTCTATGATCTTGGATCAAAACCACCATCACTACCTATTTACAAGTTGTTGCATTCAAAAAATACTTGAGTTCACCATGGGATAATACCAATCCTTTGCATCTTCCAATTTCTCCTATTAGTCAAGGTAATCATAGATAATTACCTATCAATATTTCATGGATCTTAATCATACATAAATCATAGGGAATGACTCTTGAAAAAGAAATAGTTGATATTGGCAACATAGATCGTTAGTGCTTGACTTTCACTGCTATATTAAAAGTATGCTTCCTTAATGACATATATATCTCCCCTAATTTTACATTTGAATGTTTTTCAAGAATGAAATATTATCAATATATAAATGTAAGTAAATTAGAGGAAAAACGACTGAGAGAATTACCTTTTCCATTTAACTTGTATCAGCTCAAACTATAATATATCATTCTATACATTTACCAAATGGAATTTTACAAAATAAAAGATTGTGATTGTCTATTTTTTAAGCTCTTATATAGTTTTGTATATCCTATTTGTAAAAAAAAATACAATGTGTACAAATGTAATTCATTTTCTCATGTTAAACTAACATTCTATTTGCATTTTGGGCTATTGAAATTTGTCTAAGTGCAAACATAGTTTAAAACTTGCCTGAAACAAATAGTAGACAAATATGATGAATTATGGGTGACACATAGTGAAAACATAGTATCTAAATGGCAACCATGTGGTTCATATAGTCATCATAGTTCCCAATCCATGGCTAGACCCCATCTTCGATGGATTATACAATAGTTGTCAAGCTGCCACTCCCAAGGTTTGATGTTAAAGAATACCATGCCATGTGCCTATGAGAATGTTTATGATTCCTTCTAGAGTTCTTTTCACCCTTGAGGCAACTAATAGTATATTATTTTTGAAGTTTAAAAACCACGAAAGTCAATGTAGTTTGAGTTTCAATGTAAGAGCATATATTTGCCCCATGTCTAGTATTCCAAAATAATCATGTTCCTCAATTTAAAAATTATATAATTCAATACATGGTAAAGATGTCTATATTTATATAATTTGCTTCATTTGTGTGTGTGTCTTTATTTATTTTTTAATAAAAATATGTTCAAATAATTAAAATGAATGTGAATATAAAAAGATCATTTTTTTAATATTGTTTAAATGTTAATAATAGAAATAGTAATAAATTTAAATAAATAAAATGTATTATTATTTTAAACTATAAATATTAATAAACTATTTAAATTATTAATAAAATGAATATATTAAATGTTTAAACAAATAACATTTACATATAAAAAATAAATGGAGGGTATTAAAAAATAATTGAGTTTTTTTTTTTTTTTAAAGTTATAAATATTAACACCTTATAAAATTATTGATGGTAATTTAAGGTTTAAACTCTAAAAAATTGTAGACTATGGAGGCTTTATTTGTCCAATCAGGAGGTTTTAATAGATTTCAAGTTTCAAGTCATTGAAACATGAAATGTTAAACAAATAAATAAATCTAATTTGTGGTAATAAAGTATTAAACAATTGTATCACAAATATAGCTGCATAGTTTAGTTAAACACTTTATGAATTGAAAAAGACTTAATGCAAATTCTGTTAATGCCATCAATATGAACATGCCTTACTGTCTTATTAAGCCTAGCACCAAGAAGCAGCTGGACTTTTCTATTGAACATCATGGGTTGGATAACCACAATTGATGGGCCCATTGGATTTTCATATTCCATAAGTAAATTACTTTCTTCAAAAAAGCTGACAATGAATTGAAGGAGCCATATTGTTTTTGTCAGGTTATCATGTTTGACGAGGACTTGGTGTTATATATCTATACTTGGTTCATAATACCATTAAAGGGTTAGATGTAGATGTAGCCAATCAATGTGAACATAATTTAGATGAATTGCTAGAAGAATGCAACTGCCCTTTGGAAATATGAATTTAAGAAATGGCACAGGAAAACTATAGTTTGTTAACCTATACACTACGCAGGCTATACTTTGAATTATATTTTGCATTTAAGTCATTTTATATTTCAAATTTAGGTGGGTCTATGTCTTCCATTTTACAACTATAGTTGAACAATATAAAAAGATTGAATTTCTTAAGCAGCTTTTGAACAATAAACTAGTAGATAATGAAGACATCTCTGAATATCTTTCTTGCATGAAAACATTGAAACAAGAATAGTACAAAACTAGTGGTAAAATTGATGATGACATGTTGATTTACATCACATTGAATGGCCTTAGTTCTACATACACCAATTTTATTGAAATTCTATAGCATAGTGATCAGTTTAATGGTGCCACATTTGACTCCATCTATAAGTTGTTGACTCAGCATGAGAGATAATTTGTAAAGAAGAAAAGTACACCTATTGAAGAGGCTCACTATGTAAAGAACATGTCCCAACATAGAGATCATCACCATGTACAATGAAAGTTTTAGAAGCATTCTCTAAAACACTCTCAGTGACATTCCCTACATCATTTTTGATAGTCTCCACAACATTCACATCAACACTCTCCAGGATCTTCCAAATGTAGACATCACCATAGGCATTCTTCTCACTCATGAAGTTATTCAAATGATTTAGCTTCTTTTGGATATCATCAGCACTAGAAACAACCTCAATATCTGAAATGTGGTGGTATTGGACATCTTACAGATGTATGTCTTTCTCATCGACCCCACTCTCTACATAAAAAGAAATATGAGACCAATTATGCAGATAATTGTAGCAACAGATCTTCTAGTTACTCCAGTTATTCCAGCTATCCTAACACTTCTTATAATCAAAATGTATCCTATATGACCGGGGTCTATGGTCCTAATGAACTTGACACCATATTTTGAGTACTCAGTGATTCACCCGTCTTGTGTGAGCTACTAGGCTCAAGACATGGATTTATTATAGTAGTAGTATTTTTGGCTTATGTTTTTGTTTTCATTTCCATTTATGTATTTTCATACCTGATATTCATGTCATGGAGTAGACATGATTGTTTGATTTTGTTTCTCTCGATGTATAGTTTCTCACCTCTTTCTTGATAGGGGGAGAATATATTGCATTTATTGGTATTTGATCAATCATAAGTGGCAATACAAATTGACAAGGGTTGTTAGCACTTTCAGTGTTAGCAAAGGTCATCAACATTTATTGGAGATCATGAAGATGTGCCATACACAATATAGGTTTGTCACTTGGATGAGTTCTTGTGTGAGACCTTACGTGGATCAATGTAATTGGACATGATTAATTATGTTTCATTGTAGTACAATATGATGATCACTGGAGATGAACATATTTTGATCATGTTCATTAGCCATTTTTTATCACAACTCATAGGGGTAGGATTATTTATGGAACAGAATCAATTTTTGGTTAGACCCAGAGGTACAATGCACCACTTGTAGTTGTGACAGGGATCCTTTAATGACTTTAACATCATTGCTCTAGTTCATTAATCTAGTATACCCCTTTAAATCAAGGGGGAGTTTTATTATTTTTCATAATCCAAATATTTTAGTTTATTTTATGTAATAACTTTTTTGGTTGTCTGGGTAGTTTCACCCATTAGTTGGTTTTTTTAATCAACTATTCTTTCCGTAAGTTTTTTAAGTTTACTGTGTATAAAAATAAATTAAATTTTTTTATTGAATACTTTTTTTTAATTATTTCTTCAAGATCAGGACTGATCAATCCTAATAGATTATTCTAGTGCAAATAAAGAATCAACCATTACAAAAGTAATAAGGTTTAATTATGGTCCAAAATTGGTGAAAATCTCTAACATAATTTGGGTCTAGAGCATACATTATGGAGAATGACATGGATTTGACATTCCATCTACAAAATTCGAAAAATTGGAGTAATAATGAATTCATGTGTCACACACATGCCCCTAAAATGATACATTGTGTATATAGATTCTGAAAATGAGTAATAACAACCATGATTCTAAGAAAACATGTGTTAACCTAAAAAAACATGTCACGCATGATGCCCCCAAACTGAATAAATATGAGACAAAACTAAGTGATTCTAAAAACCAAGAATGTAAAATTATTAAATAGTTCTATGATTAAACTGAGATTATGAGAAATTTTGGAGATGTCTTTTTTTAGGAATTTGGGAAATAGTGGTGGGAAGGGAAGTAGAGCAATGCTCTCTTGTCCAATATGGTTCTCCTATCCAAAATCACTTTTTTGTGTATTTTATGTGATTAAAACTGTGTTAACTATGTAATAATTACCAAATTATATTTTTGTGTTGATCTAGGAGGTCTATTCTCTAAGACAAACCTCTATAAATTCCTCCTCTTTTATGATGAGTTGTTGAGCCTGCATAATGACTTAACTCAAAATAAAAATTTATGTGGTAGACTTTTATGACATAAGAATGTAAATCTGAGTAGGAGTGATAACATGGAGAAGCATGGCATAATCATTAAGGTAAACTGAACATATTAATCATGTAAGATGCATTTAGGAATGAACTTTCATAGCAAGAATGTCTAGATAGATGTTAGAATTTAGGCACATAGATAAGTGATCAAACTAAGTATGTAACGTTGAAAGTAACTACTTAAAAAAGAATGCATGATATCTATCATGGCATTGGAAGGGCTAGGTGGATGCATGATGTCCATTATGGAATTAAAATCTGAGTAAAAAATAAGCAAGGTGTAATGGACATGACACACACAATCAAAGAATACATGCAAATCACACAAATCACATAATAGAATGATAAGGAGTCACAAACAAGGGACATGTTTAAATTGCACTCACTAGAATAGTACACATAAGAAAATTTTCAAATGTCCTCATACACATAAAAACAAACAATGAAGGCTAGATTTACATAAAAGGTCATGTTAAAATGTTTACATAGGCTAGAATGCACACACAAACATATATTCAAATGTCCTCACACACATAGAAATATAGAATGAAGGCTTAAGGCCACATGCAAAAAACACATTCAAGTGTCCTCAATGGAAAAGAGAGAGTGTATACAAGCCACAAATATAGGAAAGTAACATGCAAAAAATGCATGATGTAATCACCTAAAAGTAGTATTTGAGTGTTGAGAGTCATACTTGAGATAAGCTATTACTAGCTTAGCCATAGATATATCCTAGAGCCTATTATCACACTTCTCCAACCTTTGTCTAGTCAATAAGCATCCCTAGTCAACTTAAACATCATTTCAAACCTTCATTTCCTTATCTTGGCCCTTTGTGCCCAACAATCTTCTAGATGGACATTAGCTCCACATTAAGGGGACTAGATCCATGTGGCACTACTGTCCCCAAAATGGCACTAATGTCCTTTACCATATCTTTCCTGAATTGATATATTTTCAAAAGTAAAACCTTCTTAAGGTCAATCTAAACATAATTAATTATCCACACAAGCTACAAAACACTATAAATACATGACTTTTAGACCTCTAATGACTATATTGAAATAAGATGCAAAATACCTATTCAAACATGAAACAAGTTGAGAAAAATCAAAGTTATTAATCTTTACTTTCCCTTATTCTGCATACTACCATCTATGGCTTCCCTAAGCTCAAATTTTATAGATTTCCTATTGGTGTAGGCCTTTTTCCTATGGGTTTTGGCTACATGGATACATTACCTTGTTTAGGGATCTAGAGGTCATTTAGGAGGATTAGTACCACATTCATTGGAATGTGGGCTTTCACTATCTCTTCAACCTATAAATAACTCTCTCCCATTGCATTTTTTATTTAGTCTATTATCATTCAATGAGATAGAGAGTTATTGTTCTTCTTTGTATTTTGATCTTATTTTTACATCCTCATAATGCTATTTTGATCTTATATCATTTGCATTACTCTCATAGAGACTTTCTTTGTGTAATATTCTTGTTTGATGGTTTCAATTGCTTTTCATTGTGTGATGTATGTGTGCTTGACTCGCATGATCACTCCACCATGACCATTCATTGATCTGGTGATCCTGATAAATTCTATTATTTATAATCTCAATCACACTCAAATAATTCAAGACCACTATCATTCTAGCATTACTTACAATTACACCAGCACTTAGATGGAAAGAACTACATCAGGCTTGATCCCTCCTCAAAGAATTAAGAATCATAAATTCTTTCAAGTTTTTAAGAATTATAATAGAGTTTATAATTCAATCGTAGGCTTTAATACCAAGTGAAATGACCCCCTAAAAAATTTGAGCCTCGCTAATTTTAGAGTACAAAGTAGAATTATGAATATGGTCCACTACATACAATTTGGTTTTGCATAATACACCCAAAATCCCATAACCAAATTTATGTACATGTAAATCTTAATTAGTTTAATTACCCCTAGAAGATTCTATATGGAATATTATTTCACTATTAAGTCTAAATGCAATGTGGGGCATATAGATATGCAGTCCATAACAAGAAGATCTAAACTATATGGGGGCAGACATCTTCCAAATAGGACCATCTAGGTGTCCTTATCCTACATAAGATACTCACATCTATGGAATTTTAGTTCTCAACTAGGGTATTAAAACATTCATTTTGTAATAAATATCTAGACCATTACACTATATTTACATTATTAGAGAAAAGGTTATTGGAAAACAAATTTTTTTAGTTATTCATAAATTGATCTAATTGTACTCAATATCAAAAAATACAACATTACATTCATACAATTCAAGATTCATAATACATAAGAATCGTCATACTACTATTTACTCAAAGATTTTTACCATACCCAGAGTTAGCACATATAAAATCCATAAAATTGTAACAGGGTTAAAATATGCCTTGATTTGTTAAAATTTACATAAGTGAGAAATATCCAAAGGTGATATCTCATTTAGATCATTATACCATGATTTCATAAATTTTTAGGGGTTATTTCATCATACTCATCCACTTTACACTCAACATTATTGAGATAGGTTGCATTACTCAAATCAATTTTTTCTTTATATTAGAGTAAAACACAATGGTTCTTGTCAAAGCTAGATGACATCACACAAATGATCCTCCATCATGTGATCACCTTAATCAATCGATAACTAATTTATTTATATGAACACAAAATAATTCATCCCATAGGTCAACAACTATGGTTCTAGCCCTTATATTGCTTCCCACTTGTCATTTGATTCATTTCATACAAGGCTATATACACTTATCAAAATAGTTCATTACTTTCCAAAAATCCAAGGTTTTGTTAACTATATTTAATTGATGTAATTAACCCTACTACATTTCCATATTACCTTTCCTTGTTAATTCTCTTATATGCCTATAAAATTTTTTTTAGTTCAATAATTCATAACTTACAAATTTTTACATGTATTACAATATTACATATCTGTACACTAACTTTCATATTCCATCATATCTCATAACTTAAATAATAAACCTTCAACACAACTTATATGGAGTGATTAAATATATAGTCATTTCCGTTAATATCCATAAGTGTTATAACACTTGACTTCAAATGAGTTTAGGAGAACAAGTATTATACTCCTTTACACTTGTGGACGAATGAATTAAATTTTCCAATATCACCATTATGCAAAATAAAATTCATTTATGGTAAATAAACCACACCCAAAATTATTTACAATATCTCTATGTTAAATTTATGTTGGGGGATCAAACCAACAATAGATTACACTTGTGAAAGCAATAAACGCGGAATTAAATCAGATTGACAAGTAATTAGAATGATAATAGCAAGAACAAGAGATACAAGAAAACACCCTGAAAACTTGTATTAACAAACTCTTTACAAAAGGAATACAATTGAAGAAAGATTCTTTCTTCCACACCTCTCCTAGATGTATAGATCTCTCAATAGATCTCTATTCCTCAAGAGCTCTCTCTCCCAAGAACAATCAACTCCAACAAGCCTGGATTGATTCAATTCTGTACTGTTCTTCTCACACAATGAATTACAATAATTCACCCAACTACAATAATCCACTACAAGACTATTACAAAGCTAAGAAGATCTAATTCTACATATAGAATTAGGAGACTTGAGCATGTATACCCAACAAGTAGTTAAGCCACTTGAACAAGGGCTCTAAAAATAGTAATGCCAATAATAGAGATGCAAGCTTGAGACTTCAACTCAAACTTATCATGCAAACACTCGCTTCTGTCCATGGAAATAGCTTTCTGGACACGCAGGTAACCGACATCGGTTCCTGCTACTTGTCTGTGACCGCCGTCGGCCGACCCTCTGCCGACGTCGACGTCTCTACAACTGCCTATGACCGACGTCGATCGCTCCTGACCAACGCTAGTGTCTGTGTAGACCCAAACTTGATAATGAATGCTCCTTGGTGAAGTTTTAAGCTCCACACCCTAACAATCTCCCACTTGGAGATAAACAGCTGCACCAGTACCTGTACAACAACATCTTCTAGCTCCTCCATCTTCAACTCAATCATGAAGACCAACAGAAGTTGAATGAAGATTCAACTTCTCCTTTGTAACCGGCTTGGTTAACATATCAGCAGGATTCCTATCTGTATGGATCTTCTCCAGCTTCAACTCACCATCTTCCAATACCTGTCATATGAAGTGATACCTTAGTTGTATGTGCTTTGTTCTTGAATGAAAGGCTGAATTCTTAGCCAAATGGGTTGCACTCTGACTGTCACTATACAATCCTCAACTCTCATGCTCCCTACCAAGCTCATCCATGAACCGTGTCATCCATATCATCTCCTTGCTAGCTTATGTGGCTGCAATATACTCTGCTTCTGTAGTTGACAAGGCAACAACCTTCTGCAGCTTAGATATCCAGCTAACCACCGTTCCACCTACAGTAAAAACATAACCTGTAGTGCTCCTCCTGCCATCCAAATCAACTGCCATATCTGAATCTACATAGCCATGTAGAGAAGTATCTGAACCTCCATAGCACAAGTGCCTACTGCTGGTTCCTGTCAGATATCTAAGGATCCACTGAACTTCTTTCCAATGTTCCTTACCTGGATTGGCCATATACTTACTTACCACTCCCACTGCTTGGGCAATATCTGGTCTAGTACACACCATTGCATACATCAAACTCCCTACTGTGGAAGAATATGGAACCTTACTCATGTACTCTACCTCATCATATGAATTAAGACATTGTTCTTTACTCAACTTAAAATGTCTAGCCAAAGGTGTGCTTACCGATTTAGCATCCTGCATATTGAACCATTTTAACACCTTGTCCACATAATCTTCTTGAGACAATATCAACCTATGATTTTTCCTGTCTCTCTTAATGCTCATGCCAAGAATTTTCTTTGCTGCTCCCAAATCCTTCATAGCAAACGTTTGAGCTAATTTCACCTTAAGCTCTGAGATATCCTGCATGTGAGATCCTGCAACCAGCATATCATCTACATACAACAATAGAATAATATATCTACCATTATCAAATCTCTTGAAATACACACAATGGTCTGATTGACACCTATTGTAGCCATGCTCAGTCATAAACCTGTCAAATTTTAAGTACCATTGCCTAGGAGCTTGCTTGAGGCCATACAAGCTTTTCTTCAACCTGCACACAAACTTCTCCTTACCCTTGACCTCAAATCCTTCTGGCTATTCCATATATATTTCTTCATCCAAATCTCCATGAAGAAATGCTGTCTTAACATCTAGCTGCTCAAGATGCAAATCCTCAAAAGCAACCAAAGACAATACAACCCTTATTGAAGTCATTTTAACAACAGGAGAAAAAATCTCACCAAAGTCAATAACTGGCTTTTGTGCAAATCCTTTTACCACTAATCTGGCCTTGTATCTCATCTGTCCATTCTCAACTTCCTTCAACCTATAGGTCCATCTGTTCTTAAGTGTTCTCTTACCAGCTAGCAATTCAACCAAATCTCATGTTTGGTTTTCTCTTAAGGACTCCAACTCCTCAACCACGCCACGCTCCCACTCACTCTTGGACTCCACCTGTATTGCTTCTTCAAAACTCTCTGGTTCTCCACCATCAGTTAGCAATAAATAAAATAAAGAAGGAGAATATCTAATTGGAGGCTTACTCACCCTTTTTGACCTCCTGATGGGTGTCTGAGACTCGTCCACAACACGCTGTCCACCCAAATTCTCTGACAGTGACCAACCTCGATCACCTACAGACCTGTTACTAGCTGACGTCGGTTCTGCCTGACCGACCTCGATACCTGTACGGCCGACGTCGGTCTCTGTATGGCTGACGCCGATTTTTGTCCTGCCGACGCCGGTTCCTAACCTACCGACGTCGGTCTCTGTGTTTTCCTATAAGTGATTATTTCTTTTTCTCACGAGCTCATCTTGGACTTTCACCTTGTCTAATTCACCATTGCTCTACTCAGACTGATTCAACTTCCTTAGCTGATCACAATACATCACTCTTTCATTGAAAACAACATCACGGCTCCTAATTACCTTGTTAGTTTCTAGATTCCATAATCTGTAAGCAAAATCATCTGAGCCATTGCCAATAAACGTGCATCTCATAGACTTAGCATCAAGCTTCTTTCTATTTTCCTTATCTATATGCACAAAGGCTTCACAACCAAAAACTTTGAGATATGAGAGATCAACCTTTTTACCTGTCCATGCCTCTTCTAGAATACCACCATCCAGAGCTGTAGAGGGTCCTCTATTAATCAGGTATACTGCAATGTCAACAGCTTGTGCCCAAAACTGTAAGGGCAAATCAGCATGCAATCTCATACATCTTGCACACTCCATTATTGTCCTATTCATCCTTTCAGAAATTCCATTCTGCTGAGGTGTCCTTGGAACCGTCCTTTGCCTACGAATTCCATGCATGTAACAAAAATCCCTGAACTTATGACTGCAGAACTCACCGCCATTGTCTGATCTCAGGCACTTTAATATTTTACCTATTTCATTCTCAACCATAGCTTTCCAAACTTTAAAAGTCTCAAATACATCAGATTTCTTTCTAATACAATAGATCCATACCTTCCTTGTGGCATCATCTATGAAAGATACATAGTATTGTGATCCTCCAATGGAAGCAACCTGAGCCGGTCCCCACACGTCTGTGTGAACAAGCTCCAACTTGTGCCTCTTCTTAGTAGACCCAGTTTTGAGAAAACTAACCCTTTTCTATTTTCCAAATACACAGTGCTCACAAAACTCTAGATCTATGCTTTTTAAATTTGAAAGCATACCTTTGGACTTAAGAATTGACATCCCCTTCTCACTCATGTGGCCAAGCCTTGAGTGCCACAATTTAGCGTCCACATCTAAAGTAGATAATACAGAAGGAGATTTGTTAGTAACACAATTACACAAATAGAGAGTACCTTCTCTCTTACCTCTGGCCATAATAAGTGCACCCTTGGTCACCTTCCAAGATTCTATTGTGAGAGTTATTGTACAACCCTCATCCCCTAACTTTCCTGCAAAGATCAAATTTCTCTTCAAGCTAGGTACATGCATCACATCTCTCAACACCCATGTGTTGCTATTCTGCATCTTCAACTGCACTTTACCTTTGCCAATTATTTTACAGGGCTCATCATCCCCTAGATACACTATTCCAAAATCTCCATGGATATAGTCACTTAAATATTCCCTGTTAGGAGTAGCATGAAAAGATGCACCAGAATCTAATACCCAAGATTCTATATTATTATGCAGAGAGAAAATTAAAGCATCCTGTGCAATACCTGCAATCTTGGCTTCTTCCTTTCCTTCATGCTGATTGTCCTCCTTGGGTTTTGACCAACAATCTCTGCTTATGTGCCCCATCTTTCCACAATTCCAGCATTGTGGCCTTCTGCCATTTTTGGATTTAGATCTGCCTTTCCCCTTTGACTTGGATCTTGATCTACCTTTCTTGCTCTTCTCTTTCTGCCTTCCCCTGCTCTCAAAACTTAAAGCATTCTCGGATGCCTCTTCTGTGCTTTTCCTGCGTATTTCCTCATTCAAGATAACACTAACAACATCCTCTACTTTCAAAATATTTGATGCAGATGCAGTATTACTTACTGCCATTACTAAGCCATGCCAGCTTTCAGGCAAAGAACATAATATCAAAAGAGCTTTTATTTCATCATCAAACACTATATTCACTGAACTTAATTGATTCACAATACCATTGAAATCATTCAGATGAGTAGAAACAGATCCACCTTCATTCATATGAAAATTAAATAACTGCTTCATAAGATATACCTTATTGGAAGCTGAGGGTTTTTCATACAAATTTGCTAACATAGTCATCAACTCTATCGTAGACTTTGCCTGTGATAAATTGGATATCACAGTGGATGCTAGACTCAGTCTTATAGAACCCAGAGCCTTTCTGTCAAGAACTTCCCATTCTTCATCCTCCATGTCTTTGGGCTTCTTTGCAATACCTCCTAACGGTAAGTGGAGATCTTTTTGATACAGATAGTCCTCTATCTGCATTCTCCAGTGTTGGTAATTTTTGCCATTAAACTTTTCCATTCTCAATTTACTTTCATCTGCCATTGCTTCTCCCACTCAAACAGAAATCCTTGCAGAAACTCCTGTGAGAACGTGTAATCAATACACACTACACAGATCTGAACCACCTGTTAGTGAGCCTGAACTTTGATACCAATTATCAAGCTCTGAACCTGTAACCAAGGCTCTGATACCAGTTGTTGGGGGATCAAACCAACAATAGATTACACTTGTGAAAGCAATAAATGTGGAATTAAATCAGATTGACAAGTAATTAGAATGATAATAGCAAGAACAAGAGATACAAGAAAACACCCTGAAAACTTGTATTAACAAACTTTTTACAAAAGGAATACAATTGAAGAAAGCTTCTTTCTTCCACACCTCTCCTAGATGTATAGATCTCTCAATAGATCTCTATTCCTCAAGAGCTCTCTCTCTCAAGAACAATCAACTCCAACAAGCCTAGATTGATTCAATTCTGTACTGTTCTTCTCACACAATGAATTACAATAATTCACCCAACTACAATAATCCACTACAAGACTATTACAAAGCTAAGAAGATCTAATTATACATATAGAATTAGGAGACTTGAGCATGTACACCCAACAAGCAGTTAAGCCACTTGAACAAGGGCTCTAAAAATAGTAATGCCAATAATAGAGACGCAAGCTTGAGACTTCAACTCAAACTTATCATGCAAACACTCGCTTCTGTCCATAGAAATAGCTTTCTGGACATGCAGGTAACTGACGTCGGTTCCTGCTGCTTGTTGTGACCGCCGTCGGCGTACCCTCTGCCGACGTCGGCGTCTCTACAATTGCCTGTGACCGACGTCGATTGCTCCTGACCGACACCGGTGTCTGTGTAGACCCGAACCTGATAATGAATGCTCCTTGGTGAAGTTTTTAGCTCCACACCCTAACAATTTACACAATAGTGTCAATTGACAACATTTAATAGCACCTAGTTAACACTAATACACCACTTCCTACAACCAATTACATATTAAAAATTATAACTGAAAAGAAAACAATAGTCTATTTTCTACACAAGATCACTCTTACCCATGTTAGGGCTGATCCACACTTTAAATAATAAGCTTGACTACCCAAAATGCACAAAAATAGGCTAATCACCCGAAAAACATACATTACCTTCTATTACATCATTTACTTATTCAAATGGCCATTGGCATCAACTTTTAAGACTTTATAATGAGATCAATGAGATATAAAAATTAAAAAATTATTTTCCAAAATACTATAGAATTGTATTACTTCATACTCTAAGGTAAAAATTCAACTCAAGTCTTTTTATACTTGGTTGTAGCATACTAGTCATTTTCCAAAACAATGTGGTGTTCCCAATGCAATGAAATCTCTTACATAGTGTCCAACAAGATTAAAAAGTATACTCATCACAATGCACGATAAGTTCATGTACAAGAGTATATGGCTTAACAAAATTTACCTATCCATTTAATGATAATCACAACTACCACTAAAGATATGTTTACACTCTAGAACTAACAAAATAGGATAATGATTACAAATGTAATTATGCCATGTAATCAATAACATTGTTTCTCATAAACTTTCTAAAATATTATCTAATAACTATTAAACCAATATAATTAAAAATAACAACCAAGTGAAGAATACAAACTAGCTGAATATTTATCATAAGCATACCATTTTATTTCATGATCTAATATACTAATATTCTTAGTTATCACTTTACTATTTACACCAACACAACACTATATGTTGTAGTGATTTAACAATATGATAATGAACATAAAATAATTAATATATAGCAACCAAGAACCCATAACTACCATTATTACAATACCGTTTGACACAATCTTGTGAAGTATGCCAAGTATGAATCATTTTTGCATTGGAAGAAGTGCTATAGAAAATAATCAATGGAAGGAATGATTCAATGAAACATGTTATAGGTAGATCATCATTTTATTGCAACCAAGAAATAATGACAACCATGCAAACCATGTAACCCAATAGAGAATGAGAAACCACCAAAACATGATTCAAACATGAAACAAACCACCACAACCTATCCTATGATCCCACAAATCAGTGGCTCTTTCCACCCCAACCATCAGTTAGGTGGTGGAGTCAGGAATTCAGGCTTTAGGGTGAGGATGTGAGAAAAATGAGTTTCAAACCATCACCATAATAACTGCACTAGTTACACACAGTACCCAAATAGTAATAAATACACACCATACCAAAATGAAAAACTTTCACTCAATCACACAAGCCTGAGTTGAGTTATTAGGTACAAACTAAAAAGGTAAAATATCAAAGAAGGTCAAAAAAATTTAACCTTGATAATGAACAAGCAAAGCCATGATTTTGTCTTCAAACAAGAATAATGGAAAGAGATAGAATTTTTTTAAATCAACCCCCTTATACCATTGATCTAAGTTTTATAAAAATATGGAAAAATAAACATAAATAATAATTAATTAAATTTTCACATAAACAAATAAATACTAGAAATATTTAAGCATAAATAAAAATTAAATAACTTGGTTGCAATTTCGAATTTGCACACAAATAAATAAAACCCGAAAAGATCTAATTGTTCACTATCCAAACATATTATACAAAATAACAACAAAAACACAGCTTGCCATTTCATATAAACAGATCTAGAAGGATGAAAACCCAAGTAGGGCTTCTAGCTAAATGCATTCAAAATTCTACAAATAAAACCGATTTCAAAACCCTAAGAACTAGTTATGCTAAACACTCACAATGGCCAGATATGAAACCTAACAACAATAAATTGATTCACAACTAGAATATAAAAGCTATGGAATATTTTAACAGATCAGGAATTCCCACAACTTCCTCTTGAACTTGTAAGTAATTATATATATATATATATATATATATATATATATATATATATATATATATATATATATATTAAAATTAATTCTAATCAACCTTGCTAATCAAAATTTCAACTAGTAATTGTAATGCATTGCTTACTTGCAACAAATCTATCCCTTACATAACAAAATGAAGTTTTGACCTGATTTATTTTGTTAATATTTAAATCCTTCCAAAACCACCTTCTTCTTCCCATAGCTCGATCTCCTCTTTACTTCCTGCTTTCTGCTCAAATTTCTCCTTGTCATTAAGGCCTATAGGGTGATTTTTGTGACTCCATAACTCCCCATTTCCACCATTTCATCTTGGGGTTTTCTCCATAGGCCAACACACCAAAAATATATTATTTTCCATGCAAGCTAATCAATTATCCTTTTTTGCATGAAGAGTCAACCCCTAGTAACATCATGAGCCCTAATAATCCAAGGCTCAATTTTATTTGAGACTATAGTGAAATTCAATAAAAATACAAGACCCCCTAGGCCATATGGCCTAACAATTATTTTAATCAACATCATGATGTATGAGAGGTCAATATTTCCCATGTAGGGACCAAAACAAGGATTATATGGAAGTGATAAGTTAAATCATGATGCAAAATATTAACTTATTTAAGACCCCTTTGGAGTAAGGTCATGTAATTTAAGACTAAGGAACAAAAAATTAACTAAAATATGATGCAAGGTAACCAAACATGGTAAATATCTTGAACATGCCATTAAAGGAAATGAGCCCCTTAGTGGCCATTAAAAAATATTGACAACTAAAATGAACACAGAAAGCACTACACTGACCAACACAACACTAAATGAACACAAACAAGATATGAAATTTATACATGAACATGATCACAATCAATATAAATGAAAAAATTAATATCCAAATAAGTTCAATCAACAAGTTGAGTAAAAAAAGAAGTATGTTAAGAAAAGCCATAACTGTTAATGGTGATTAAATGCTTGTTACCATTTCATCTCATATCTCAATGCCAGTTTTACCCAGGTGCTCACTACATCCACATTTATTGCCTTGATTTTTGATGTCCATTGCCAACCTAGCTCATGTACCTATGATCCCTACAACCACAAAACATGACATCATCAACATCTAATCTGCATATATATATATATATATATATATATATATATATATATATATATATATATATATATATATATAAACTGAACCGTGATAAATATTTTAGTATAAAACAATACGGAAGACATCATCAATAAACAACATCAAAGTGTACTAATGCATCATAAACATTAAATCAATAAATATTTAAAAGTATCAGATGTAGTTTAATTTAAGATAACCACTATTCACATTAGACTAATAATGTCTAAAAGGGGTCAAAATATTAGGTTATGACATATAAAAAAACTTGTGGTCAATCCAATAGTTCAATCTAGAAAAGAACATGACGACTAAGAATATCAAAGCTTTTAGATGTAAATTTTATCAATAATAATCCCTATACAATGACCATCGAGTGTGAGTCCTTATGAAGTCCCAATATTTAGTGTGTATTTTGATATTAAAATCTACATATTTATAAATTATGTTATTCACATGTGGTTAGTGAAATTTGGTGAATCACAAAAGTTAAAAATATTTAGAATTTGTATGTTGTAATACGTACTATATAATTTCAAAGTTTGGTCTGTTATGTATTCTAAAATTGGTAAACTAATTTCTAAATTGTGGTTGTCCTTAATATTTTCTCAATCACCACTACATATTACCAATTTAAATATTATTCTTATCATTTTTTATCTAATTTTGGGAAACCTAGAAATATGTAGATTACCCCAAGTGATAAACTACTATGAAAAATCAAGAATAACACTACATAAAATATCAAGCATTCACTAATTTGAATCTTTCTAAATTTGGAAACTTACTAAATAATGAAAGTGCAATAGAAAACTAAGACTTATATAGAAAACAATGTTGTGGGATGAACTAGAAGCTAAAACTGGCAGAGTAGTTAGGTTTGGTGATTGTAAAACTAGATCTACAACTAAAACGAGCCATGGACATTAGTGCCCTAAAATAGATAGGAGAGGGGGGTTATCTTGCCCTTTATGAGGTTGGTTTTGTCCAATAGATAATAAATATCTAGTGTTTTTGGGTTCTATTCACCTTTGTCTATATGTTTTGTGTTATATGGGAGAGCTTCTAATCAGATACAGAGAATAATGTACAATTACTTTTCCTTTAAAACACTAGCTCCTTGAAATGTGAATACCAATTCAATTCAATGGAATAAAAATGGGTTATCCATTAAATTTTGGCATGACCTCAACAACACATTTGTTGAGCATTTCCTACATACAATTATTCTAAAGAGGGATCAAATTTACGTAGTTCACCCATGTTATGGTGGTGTGTGATTAACTAGTGAAAAGTGATAGATGATGGTGAAAGACTGGTTTAATTAAGCTCCTTAACAATGACTTGTGACCTTGGAGATTTATTCATACTTTATCTCTAGGCTAATAAGGCTTATGTAATCAGAATTAGGAGAAATAGGGAATTTGTTCTCAATGTGCAATTATAATTCTTGTGTTTTTAATGTGGAAGCCTATTGTGTGCATAATGGTTTTAAAATTATTTATATATCCATATATTTGTGATTCCTTTGATGGGGATTATTAGGGACATAGACAAACATTTTTATAACTTTGAATTTTTAAAATTAGTCATTATTTGGCGGGAAGACAAGAGATGGGGATTGGACAACAAATTAAGTCACTCATGTTCAATAGGGTGTTGTTTTCAAATGGGAACATACATCAATGGTAAGGGTACATAATTACATTGATGATGGTTGAGGTTGATAAAATGATCGGTAAGAACATAAAAGAGTGAGTCTTCCACATGCAAGGTGTTTGAAAGTGATCAAAAAGGCCCTAGGCTAGGTCCATAGCTAAGTATGTAAAGGATTGGTCACACATGCAATATTTTAATTTAAATGTTATTTTATGTGTCTAAATTTTCCACCCCTTTTATTTTTCTAATGTATTAAAGTGAAAGTACTAAATTAAAAGGAAAAGTGCATACCTTAAGTTACCTGTGAAGTGTAGTCTTGAATGTAGGCCACCACATTGAATTGTGCTCCATGCAAGCCTATAATGAAACATATGTAATATAAATATTTACTTAAGATGAATATCAAAAATAAAAAGACATTAAATTAGAGAATGACAAGGAGAAAATACACTTTATTGGGTACACAAACTATTGTGTTTTCCTACATCCAAAAACTAGTGCAAAGCTGGTGACTGTAGAAGGTAGGAACCTTTGAGAGTGTTAAAATAGATTGGATTGGACTATGCATGCCCCAATCATCATCAATATATGAGTGTGTTTACTAAATCGAGGTGTGCTTGACTTCATCATCACATACCCAGAGTAGTGAAGAAATTTAAAATCCATGTATAAATCTCCGTTGGATTATTTTTCATGATCCAAATATTTTACTTTGTTTTATGTAATAACTTTTTTGGTTGTCTAGTTATTTTAACCTATTAGTTTCTTTTCTTAACCAAATATTCTTTTCATAATATTTTTAAGCTTACTATGTACAAAAATAAATTAAGTTTTTTATTGAATACATTTTTATAATTATTCCTTCCAAGATCAAGACCGATTAGTGGTATCAAAGCCTTATGAGGCACTCATCGATGAAATCAAAGTGGAAGAGCAATAAAATATATAAATAAAGGTAGTTAGTGAGCATGGATGAAGATGTTGGATCCATTTAAAGCCTGATACATGCAACATAAGACTGATTGATTCCCTTGGCCATGACATTTGAAATAAAATGTAGCTTCTAAGCCTAGCAGAAAGTGTAGCGTAGCCTGAGCTGATGTGGGAAGATAAATAATAGAGAGAAGAGAGACTTCCTTCTTGACCAACGCTTTTTTATATAGTGAAGTAAACTTGTTAACAATCTTGACTTATAAATAAGAAGACAAGAAAACCTGTTGGTAGAAGTTGTTTACATTCTAGCCATAGAATCATGGAAAAGTGGAATATAAGCTCATTCTCTAGATATCAAGCATTTCATTTTCCTTCAATTTAATATCAATTAAAAAAAAGGTGATGCCACATGTTAGAAAATACCAGAGGTAAAGTAAACTAATTCCACATGCTAAAAAAAAATCTATGTTTGAGTCTATATACTAGAATCAAAATTTGTACGGTGCCTCAAAACCTACAACTTTATAACAGTTAGATAAGTGTAACACTTACAAATCTTTGACAATATTTTTATTTCATTTCACTCGTGGGCTCTACCAGGTAAGAACAAAGCATATATTTTTATATGCATGTAAAATTATTTGGAAACAAATTACCATGCATGTAATAATTCTTTTTAATCCACATTCAAAAAGTAAAGATTATCTAGAATATTTTAGATTTTTTACACAAATTCATTAAAGGAAAATTGGTCAATTGTATTTTTTTTGTGAAGGAGAGGCTCTAGCGTCAAAACCCTCCAAGTATATATATATTTTTAAAGGAATATTTTTAGAATATTATGTTTTGTATTGCTGATATAAGGGTGTAATAGGAGTTATAAGGTGTATTTTTTGACAATGTTCAAAAATACTTGTAATCTTGTAAATGGAAGATATTTTTTGAAGGTAAAGGCAAAACCTCTACTATCATTCCCTTTTTATTGAATTTCTTGTACTTTTAGCATCATGGCTAAAAATGTCTATCTCATTTTTGAAAATGATAAATTGTCACCTAGAAACTACAAAGAATGGAGTAGAAACATGGAGAACACCCTCATATTTAACAATTTGTAGGAAATCACTATGAAAGAGACCACACCACCAACTGAAGTGATGAAACTGGTTGAATATAAAAAATGTGATAAGTTTGCACTTGACCTATTAAAATCATCTTTCATTAAACAAGTTATCATTCATATTGATCTAGTTAAAATTAGTGCATAGAAAGCATGCAAATATTTGTATGAAAAAAAATTGCATATAAAAAGGTTGAATTTCATATGCAACTTTTGGATAATAAACTAGAAGTTAATGAAGACATCTCTGAATATCTTTCTTGCATGAAAACATTGAAACAAGAATTCTACACAACTGGTGGTAAAATTGATGATTACATGCTGATTTTCATCACATTGAATGGCCTTAGTTCTACATACACTAATTTTGTTGAAATGATACATCTTAGTGATCAGTTTAATGGTGCCACATTTAACTCCATTTGTAAGTTGTTGACTCTACATGAGATATAATTCATAAAGAAGAAAAGTACACCTATTAAAGAGGCTCACTATGTAAAGAATAGGTCCCAACATAGAGATCATCACCATGTACAATGAAAGTTTTAGAGGCATTCTCTAAAACACTCCTAGTGACATTCTCCACATCATTTTCGATGGTCTCCATAGCATTTACATCAACATTCTCCAGGGTCTTCCAAATGTAGACATCGCCATAGGAATTCTTCTCACTCATGCAGTTCTTCAAGTGATTTAGCTTTTTTTGGATATATTCAACACCAAAAATTACCATAATATTTTGAATGTGGTGGTATTGGACATCATACAGATGTTTGTCTTTCTCGTTAACCCCACTCTCCACATTAAAATAAATTTAAGGCCAATTATGTAAATCATTATAGCAATAGATCTTCTAGTTACTCTAGTTATTCTAGTTATCCTGACACTTCTTATAATCAGGATGCATCTTATATGGCTGAGGTCTATGGTCCCAATGAACCTAACACAATATTTTGAGTACTCAGTGATTTACCCATCTTGTGTAAGCTACTAGGCTCAAGATAGGGATTTGTTGTAGTAGTAGTATTTTTGGCTTGTGTTTTTATTTTTAGTTCCATTTTTGGCTTTTCATACTTGATATTCATGTCATGGACTAGACATGATTATTTGATTTTGTTTCTCTTGATGCATAGCTTCTCACCTCTCACTTGATAAGGGGAGAAGATATTGCATTTATTGATATTCGATCAATCCTCAATGATAATCTGAGTTGACAGAGGTTGCTAGCATCTTTAGTGTTAGAAAAGTTTATCAACATTTATTGGACATCATGGTGATGTGCCATACATAATATAGGTTTGTCACTTGGATGGGTTCTTGTGTGGGACCTTATGTGGATCAATGTAGTTGTACATGATTAATTGTGTTCCGTTTTAGTATGATATTGATGAGAACTGAAACTTAAACACACAGGCTAAACTGAATGTGTTTAGCAAACTTTTAAATTATGAGCAGAAAGCCTCAAATGGCAGGCATAAAACATATATCTTGACAAATTGTTTCTTCTTACATAGAATATCACCTTGAAATTTCCTCCTTTCATTGGAGTAGAGTAATGTGAACCTTGACCCAAATAGGACATGAACCAGAAAGCTCTGTCTTCCAAAATAGTGAAATCAATACGAAGTGAAGAACTCTTCGCACTCTTATCAAGAGAAAATTGAAGATAGAGCTCGAGATATTCCTAAGGAAAACAAGTGGAGGAGAGAGAAAGTAGCATTTCTCTTGCTTTAACATGTTTAAAATGTCCAGCATCACATTGAAATGGATGAAGTTGCAATGAATTCATTGGGGTGGCCTAGCCAACATGGAAACACCCAGAATTACAATAAACCAGAAGTTCAAACAATGCATTTAATACAAAATATGGCTCAACAATAATATATTGGTGAATGATGAAATAGGCATTTGTTTGGTTCAAATCATTGAGTGCCCAAACTGTATTACATATGTTGAAATGGCCAGAATTCCAAATGAAACATTGAAGCGGCCCAGAATTGTATTAAATTCAACGCATAACAAAATGGCCAGAATTCATACGCCCAACAAATTATAACAATGCCCATCAACTTATAAAAACACCCCTTTGGTCTCAGAAAAATAATCTCCTCAAAAATAACTCACATTCATTTATAAATCAAAATAAATACACACCTGTATTAATATTTACCAGATTTTATATGCATTGTGTCTGTTCTATGCTTCCAGTTTCCTTCCTATGCCCCTGCTCTTCAAATTGCCACACTCTCCCCTATTTACATGTACATTTTTTTTGTCTTTACACCCACACCAATCCGCATATGCTCTCAATATAGCTAATTAATTCTATCCTGAGCTAGGCGCAACAATCTCCCCAAAATGCATAAAACAATCTTCTAAACATAAGAAGATTCAAAATGGTTTAACTATTTGCCTAACAAACTATATTTGCAGGCTTAAAGAATATTACAAAAAAAAAAAAAACAAATTTTGAAAATGCAAAAAATAGAGGGAAAACAAAATAACTAAAACATGCTACATCAAAGCCAAAATGTGATAAATGCGCTCTAAAGTGAGGATGCTCCTGCATCATTCTTCTAACCAGTAGAAGAAGTATTCTTCACTTGTTGTTTTTCTGCATCACTTCATCTATACTTGTGCCCAGCTTAAGGATGTCATCTGCAGTCAACCATGTTGCATCTTCAGCTGGTAGATTCTTCCACTTAGTTAGATACTAGAAGTATTCTTTGTTCCTTGTCTTTTTAACTACTTTCTTATCTAAAATACTCTCAATTTCCTTTGGCACTTCCTTTGGTAGTTGCTGCTCCCATTGGATAACTTCATCTACCACTGTTTCAGTTTCTTTGGCTGATTGTCCTTTGTCCTTGTATGGATATAAATCTGCAACATTAAAAATTGGAGAGATTCCAATCCCCTTTGGCAATTCTATTTCATATGCGTTATTTGAAAACTTCCTTATTACCTTGCATGGTCCTATTTTATTTACCTTTAGCTTGTTGTATTCTTTTTTTGGAAACCTCTCTTTTTTGAGATGAGCAAGAACGAAGTCTCCAACACTGAAACTGACCTCTTTTTTCTTTTGGTCTGCCCTTAGCTTGTACTTAATGGTGTTTTCTTCAAGTTTCTTCTTTACCTGTTCATGCAAATTTTGCATGGCATTGGCAAATTCTTCTGCATCAGCACTCCTTCTCTCCATGCTACTTAGATTTCTTAACTCATACATGCCTCTTGGATGCATTCCATACATGATTTGTAATGGACTCAATCATGTACTTCTGTTAGGAGAATCATTATAGGCAAATTCAGCTTGTGCAATTGCAAGATCCCATTGTTTTGGATGCATACTTACCAGGCTTCTCAAGATGTTTCCCAAGCTCCTATTGAAAACCTCTGTTTGACCATCTATTTGGGGATGATAGGATGAACTGAAACTCAAATGTGTTCCCAATTTCTTCCATAAGGTTCTCCAAAAATGTCCAACAAATTTGGTGTCCTTATCAAAAATAATGCTTCTAGGCAATCCATGCAATCTAACAACATCTTGAAAGAATATATTAGCTATGTGAGTAGCATCACTTGTTTTGAAACATAGAATAAAGTGATCCATATTTGAAAACCTATCTACCACAACAAATATGGAATCATGACCTTTTTGAGTTCTTGGCAAACCAAGTACAAAATCCATGCTTATTGAATCCCAAGGCCTATTTGGAATGGGTAATGGCTGGTACAAACCTATGTTTTGACTGCTTCCCTTAGCATATTGGCATATTTTACACCTTTCAACAAATTTATTAACATCAATACTCATACCTGGCCAATAGTAGTGAGCACTCAATTGTGTTAATGTCTTGTTCTGCCCAAAATGTCCTGATAAGCTGCCACTATGTTTTTCCTTCAACAAATTCTCCCTCATGGAACTCTTGGGAATGCAAAGCTGGCTGCCTCTAAACAACAGACCCTCTTGGACAATGAAATCTATCCAAGGACTTCTATCAACCCCCACTGGATTCATGCAAGCTTCATATGGTTCCTTGAAGTCTGGATCTTCCTTATATAGCTCCTTCAAATCTTCAAATCCCACAATGCTTACTTGAGACTCTTGTATGATCAGATTTCTCCTGCTTAAGGCATCTGCAACCTTGTTAGATTGTCCTTTCTTGTGCTTAATAGTGAATGTGAAACTTTGTAAAAATTCAATCCATTTGACATGCTTTTGATTCAACTTATTCTGATTGCTAATGAACTGTAAAGCATAGTTGTCAGTGAATAAAACAAATTCTTTAGGCAAAAGATAATGCCTCCACTTCTTCAAAGCTTGTACAAGAGCATAAAATTCTTGATCATAAGCTGAATATTTCTTCTTAGCATCACTTAACTTCTCACTAAAGTATGTTATAGGCTTCCCATCTTGGCTTAAAACATCGCCTATTGCAGTTCCACTAGCATCACATTCTACTTGAAAAAGCTTATTAAAATTAGGCAAGTTCAAGATTGGCTCTTTAGTTACCTTCTTTTTCAATAATCTAAAACTCTTATCAGCAGCCTCAGTCCAACAAAAACTTATTTTATCACCTTTCATTGTCTCTATCATTGGAGCAATAATCCCACTAAAATTTCTTATGAATTTTCTATAGAAGCTAGCCAAACCATGAAAGCTTCTTACCTCATATGTGCTCCTAGGTGTAGGCCACTCAAGTATAGCCTTAATATTTTCCTTATCCATCTTCAATCCTTCTTTTGAAATCACAAATCACAAATATATCAACTCTATTTTTAGAAAATTGCACTTTTTGACATTGATTAGCAATTTCTCCTCATGTAGTTTACTCAATACCATCCTCAAATGTTTCAAATGATCTTCCTTATTTTGACTAAACACCAAAATATCATCCAAATACACTATCACAAACTTACCAATGAACTCCTTCAGCACTTCATTCATCAACCTCATGAAGGTGCTTGGTGCATTGGTTAGTCCAAATGGCAAAACTAACCACTCATAGAGTCCATCATTGGTCTTAAAGGCTCTTTTCCATTCATCCCCTTCTCTTATCCTAATCTGATGGTAACCACTTTTCAAATATATCTTAGAGAAATATGTAGCTCCACTTAAACAATCAAGTAAATCATCAATTCTTGGTAATGGAAATCTATACATGATTTTAATCTTGTTGATTGTTCTGGAGTCTGTACACATTCTCCAACTCCCATCCTTTTTAGGACTCAACACTGTAGGGAAAACACAAGGACTTAAACTCTCTCTTACCAATCCTTTGTCTAACAATTCTTGAACTTGGTGCTTCATCTCTTCATTTTCCTTTGGTGTTAACCTGTAGGCAGCTTTGTTTGGAAGATTTGCTCCTGGAATCAAGTCTATGTGATGGCTAATACTTCTCAATGGTGGTAACTCATCAGGTAAATCATCTACCATAATGTCAATGCACTCATTAAAAATATCTTGAATCTCTAATGGCAAATCAATCAACTTAGTACTAGTGACTACACTCCTTGGCTTATCAATTACAACAAAGTTTACCTCTTCTTTCTTCATTTGATGTAGAAAATCTTTGCCACTTACTATCAAAACTTTAGAATTCTATCCAACAACAGCAGCAGCCTCTTCTTTCAATGGTGTGAGTGTATGCTTGATCCCATCCTTTTCAAACATGTATGTATTCTGCCTTCCATCATGTATGGCCTTCCTGTCAAATTGCCAAGGCCTTCCAAGCAAGATATGACATACATCCATGGGCATGACATCACATAAAATCTGATCCTTATATGTTCCTATCTGAATATCTACTTTGCATTGTTCACTTAGCAAAAGTTTGTGTCCTTTTTGTAGCCAAGAGACTTGATAAGGTGTAGGATGTACCTCCTTCTTCAAGCCTAGTTTCTCCACCATCTCAGTTGACACAAGATTGTCAGTACTTCCGCTGTCAATTATGACCTTACAACATTTCCCCTTACTCTTACATGTGGTCCTAAATAAATTTTTCCTTTGAGGTGGTTCTATAACTTCTTTATTTGGCTTTAACAAAATTCTTTTCATCAAAAGAGACTCACCTTCTTCTGGGGTATCTTCATAAGCTGCTGTAACTTTTGCATTTTGTTCTTCACTTTGGGTCACATGTACACCTCTCTCATGGCTAGTAGAAGGGTTCTCTAGACACTCATATGCCCTGTGTCCTACATGCTTGTTGCATTTAAAGCATTTGCCCATGAATCTTCCTCTTCCCCTTTGATATCCTTGGTATGGCCTTCTTCCTCTTGGTGTATAGCTGCCTCTTGAACTTTGTGAGTTGCTAGCCTCTTCATGAGATGTTTGCAGTTGTCTTGTACCTCCTTGAAATCCTCTATCTCTAATGGACCTACCCCTTCCTCTTGAGAAGGATGTTTGTTTCCTTGCAATCTTCTCCTCAGCTTTCAAGGCAAATTGATATGCCTCCTCAACTGTCTTAGGAATGAGAAGACTAATTTCATCTTGAATGGAAAATTTCAAACCATTGGTGTATCTAGCTACCTTCTCTGTATCATCCTCAATATGACCTAATCTTATAGTTAATATGTAAAACTCTTCAGTATATTCTTTCACAGACATTTATTTTTGCTTCAAATTTTGTAATTGCTTAAAAAGATTTGCTTGATAATCTTTAGGCATAAACTTACCTTTCATTTTTGCTACCATTCTATCCCAGCTTCTGATCTTTGGTTTTCTTTTCCTTCTTCTTTCTTCTTGCACTCCATCCCACCATAGGGATGCATGTTTCTTTAGCCTTGTCATGGCATACTTTACTTTCTTATCATCTTCTTCAATTCCTTCATACTCAAAATATTTGTCTAATGCATTAATCCAATCAATTAATTCTTCCACATTCTAATTACCTTCATACATTAGAACCTCCATTTTTGGCTTTGTGTTGACCTTCATAATGGCTTTGATCAACCTCTCTTCAACTATTTCTTCTTCCACCACCAATTCATCTTCTGATGGCTCCTCTTCTCTGTCACTAACTTCACCCATGTCAGTGCCTCTTCTTTGAGCCATCTCCAGGTCTTGTAGTCTAGTTGTCAGGTTCCTAATCTCTCCAGCCAATGCAACCTATCCTCTAGGTCTCCTTCCTCCAGCTCTACCTCTGTTCTTGATTCTCATGGCCATCTTGCTACTTCTTCTCTTGGATCTTTAGATTGTGCACAATTCCTTGTGCTCTGATACCAAATTGATGAGAACTGAAACTTAAACACACAGGCTAAACTGAATGTGTTTAGCAAAATTTTAAATTATGAGTAGAAAGCCTCAAATGGTAGGCATAAAACATATATCTTGACAAATTGTTTCTTCTTACACAGAATATCACCTTGAAATTTCCTCCTTTCATTACAGTAGAGTAATTCGAACCTTAACCCAAACAGGACTCAAACCAAAAAGCTCTATCTTCCAAAATAGTGAAATCAATACGGAGTGAAGAACTCTTTGCAACTCTTATCAAGAGAAAACTGAAGATAGAGCTCAAGATATTAACAAGGAAAACAAGTGGAGGAGAGAGAAAGCAACATTTCTCTTGCTTTAACACATTTAAAATGTCCAACATCACATTGAAATTGCTGAAGTTGCAATGAATTCATTGGGGTGGCCCAGCCAACATGGAAACACCCAACATTAGAATAAACCAAAAGTTCAAACAATGCATTTAATACAAAATATAGCTCAACAATAATATATTGGCGAATGATGAAACAGGCATTTGTTTGCTTCAAATCATTGAGCACCCAAACTGTATTACATATGTTGAAATGGCCAGAATTCCAAATGAAACATTGAAGTGGCCCAAAATTGTATTAAATTCAATGCATAACAAAATGGCCAGAAGTCATACGCCCAACAACTTATAACAACACCCAGCAACTTATAAAAATGCCCCTTTGGTCTCAAAAAAACAATCTCCTAAAAAAGAACTCACATTCATTTATAAATCCAAATAAATACACACCTGTATTAATATTTACCAGAAGTTATATGCATTGTGTCTATTATGTGCTTCCAGTTTCCTTCCTACGCCCCTGCTCTTTAAATTGCAACACTCTCCCCTATTTACATGTACATTTTTTTTGTCTTTACACCCACACCAATCTGCATATGCTCTCAATATAGCTAATTAATTCTATCCTGAGCTGGGTGCAACAATCTCCCCAAAATGCATAAAACAATCTTCTAAACATAAGAAGATTCAAAATGGTTTAACTATTCGCGTAACAGACTATATTTGTAGGCTTAAAGAATATTACAAAAAAAAAACAAATTTGAAAATGCAGAAAATGGAGGGAAAATAAAACAACTAAAACATGCTACATCAAAGCCAAAATGTGATAAATGCGCTCTAAAGTGAGGATGCTCCTGCATCAGATATGATGATCACCAGGGATGAGAAGACTTTTATCATGTTAATTAGCCATTTTTTACCACAACTCATAGGTACATGATTCTTTAAGGGGTGGAATCAGTTTTTGGTTAGTGCCAGAGGTACAATGTACCACTTGTAATTATGACATGGATCCTTTGTTGACTTCAACATCATTATTCCAGCTCATTCATCCATTATACCCCTTTAGATCAGGGGGAATTTTTTGGATTATTTTTCATGATCCAAATATTTTAGTTTGTTTTATGTAATAACCTTTTTAGTTGTCTAGGTAGTTTTACCTATTTGTTGGTTTTTTTTAATAACTCTTCTTTCTGTACATTTTTAAAGCTTACTGTGTTCAAAAATATATTAAGTTTTTTATTGAATACATTTTTCTAATTATTCCTCTAAGATCAAGACCAATAAATCATAATAGATTATTCTGGTGCAAATAGAGAATCAATCGTTATAAAAGGAATAAGGTTCAATTATGATCCAAAATTGGTGAAAATCCCTAACATAATCTGGGTCTAGAGTATACATCATGGAGAATGACATGGATTTGTCACTCCATCTATGAAACTAGTGAAAATTTGAAGTAATAAGGAATTCATGTGTCATGCACATGCCCCTAAACTGATAGATGGTGTATATAGATTTTGAAAATGATAAATAACAACCATGATTCTAAGAAAACATGTGTGTTAACCTAAAACAACATGTCACACATGATGCCCACAAACTAAGTAAATCTGAGACAAAACTATGTGATTCTAAAAATTAATAATGTAAAATTGTTAAATAGTTTTATGGTTAAACTGAGATTATTATAAATTTTGGAGATGTCTTTTTTGAGGCATTTAGGAAATAGTGGTAGGAAGGGTAGTAGAGTAGTGCTTTCTTGTCTAATATGGTTATCCTATCCAAAATCACTTTTTGTGCATTTTATGAGATTGAAACTATGTTAAATATGTAATAGCTTCCAAATTGTGTTTATGTGTTGGTCTAGGAGGTCTAATCTCTAAGACAAACCTCTATGAATTCCCCCTATTTTAAGATGAGTTGTTGAGACTGCATAATAACTTAATTTAAAATAAAAATTTATGCAATAGACTTTTATGACATAAGAATGTAAATCTAAGCAATAATGATAACATGGAGAAGCATGGCATGATCATTAAGGTACATTGAACATAGTAATCATGAAAAATACATTTAGGAATAAACATTCATAGGAAGAATGTCTAAATAAATGTTAGTATTTAGGCACATAGATAAGTGATCAAACTAAGTATGTAACACTGAATATAACTAGTTAGACCCATCATGGCATTGGAAGGGCCAAGTGGATGCATGATGTCCATCATGGAATTAAAATTTGAGTAAGAGACAAGCAAGTTGTAATGGTCATGACACACATAATAAAAGAGTACATGCAAAGCACACAAATCACATAATAGAAGGGTAAGGAGTCATAAATAAGGGACCTATTTAAATCGCACTCACTAGAATAGCACACATAAGTAAATTTTCAAAAGTCCTCATACACATAAAAGCAAATAATGAAGGCTAGATCCACATAAAAGGACATGCTAAAGTGTCTATGTATGCTAGAATACACACACAAATATATATTCAAATGTCCTCACACACATGGAAACATAGAATGAAGGCTTAGGACCACATGAAAAACACACATTCAAGTGTTCTCAATGGCAAAGAGAGAGTGTATACAAGCCACAAATCTAGGAAAGTAACATGAAAAAAATAGATGATGTAATCACCTAAAAGTGGTATTTGAGTGTTGAGAGTCATACTTGAGACAACCTATTCCTAGCTTAGCCTTAGATATATCCTAGAGCCTATTGTCACACTTCTCTAGCCTTTGTCCAGTCCATAGGTATCTTTATTTAACTTTAAAATCATTTCAAACCCTCATTTCCTTATCTTGGCCCTTTGTGCCCAATAGTCTTCTAGAAGGACATTAACATCACATTAAGGGGACTACAGCCATGTGGCATTAGTGTCCCCAAATTGGCACTAATGTCCTTTATCATATCTTTCCTGAATGGATATATTTTCAAAAGTGAAACCCTCTTAAGGTCAACTTAAACATCTTGAATTATGTACACAAGCTACAAAACACTATAAATACATGACTTTTAGACCTCTAACCATTATAATGATATAAGATGCAAAATACCTATTCAAACATGAAACAAGTTGAGCAAAATCAAGGTTATTAATCCTTATTTTCTCCTAATTCTACATACTACCATCTATAGCTTCTCTAAGCTCAAATTTTCTAGATTTCCAATCTCAATCACACTCAAAGAATTTAAGACAACTATCATTCTAACATCACTTGCAATTACACCAACAATTATATGGGGACAACTTCATTAGGATTGATCCCTCCTCAAAGTATTAAGAATAAAAAATTCTTCCAAGATTTTAAGAATTATAATAGAGTTTCTAATTCAAACTCAGGCTTTGATACCAAGTGAAATGATCCCCCAAAAAATTTGAGCCTTGATAATTTTAGAGTACAAGTAGAATTATAAATAAGGTCCACTACAAGAAATTTGGTTTTGCATAATACACCCAATCTCTCATAACCAAATTTACGTACATGAAAACATTAATTATTTTAATTACCCCTATAAGATTCTATAGGGAAGATTATTTCCCTATTAAATCTGCATGCAATTCTAGGCATATAGATATGCAGTCCATAACAATAAGATATGAACTATATGAGGGCAAAAATATTTTAAATAGGACCATCTAGGTGTCCTTATCCTACCTAAGAGACTCACATCTATGAAAGTTTGGTTCTCAACTAGGGTATTAAAACACTAATTTTGTAATAAGTATCTAGACCATCACACGATATTTACATTATTAGAGAAAAGGTTATTGGAAAACAAAAGTTTCTAGTTATTCATAAACTTATCTCATTGTAGTCAATATCAAAAAATACAACATTACATTCATACAATTCAAGATTCATAATAGATAAGAATCATCATACTACTATTTAATAAAAGATTTTTACCATACCCAGGGTCAGCACATATAAAATCCATAAAATTGTAACAAGTTTAAAATATGCCTTGATTTGTTAAAATTTACGTAAGTGAGGAATCCGTAAAGGTGATATCCCATTTATATCATTATACCATGATCTCATAAAATTTTAGGGTTCATTTCATCATACTCATCCACTTTACACTCAGCATAATTGAGATAGGTTACATTACTCAAAACAATTTTTTCTTTGTATTAGAACAAAACACAATGGTTCTTGTCAAAGATAGATGACATCACACAAGTGATCCTCCATTGTGTGATCACCTTAATTAATCAATAATTTATTTATTTATATGAACACAAAATAATTCATCCCATAGGTCAACAACTATGGTTCTAGCCCTCATATTGCATCCCACTCATCATTTGATTCATTTCATACAAGTCTATATACACTTTTGAAAATAACTCATTACTACCCAAAATTCTAAGGTTTTGTTAACCATATTTAATTGA